>CAJNOL010002157.1:0-31337 GCA_905250125.1 Rotaria sordida | reverse complement strand
ACAATGGAACCGTCTGTATTGTTAATCGAGTTGATCGACCATGTTCGGGTCAAATGAAAGCTCTCACCGCCAAACCAACAAATTTAAAATATTACGTCCCCATAGCGTACCTAGAGCAAGTTACTTAAATTTCAAGGTATGAGAAATTTAGGTATAAAAATAAATCGAGAAAGGCTTTCTCCACTATTGTAAGGACAAAACATGCTGTTGTTCTGGCCGATCAGGGGATTGAAGGGGCTCTCTTTCATATTGCCCGATCAACGCTATGTTTTGTCCTTACAATAGTGGAGAAAGCCTTTACTGATTCATTTTTATACCTAAATTTCTCATACCTTGAAATTTAAGTAACTTGCTCTAGGTACGCTATGGGGACGTAATATTTTAAATTTGTTGGTTTGGCGGTGAGAGCTTTCATTTGACCCGAACATAGTCGATCAACTCGATTAACAATACAGAAGGTTCCATTGTTAGACACAAAATTATTTTTATTTGTTAAGTGTTTGATCATGCTCTTTTACTTTGCTATATGTCATTTTTCTGATGAGAATGAAAATCGATATTAAGTTTACTAATGAATACTACAGACATTGGTGTTGTTGACAACAGTTTCTCAAATAGTGAAATAATTGGTTTTCCAAGAGCATCAGTAAATGGCGGTTCTCATCGACAATTCATCCATAAAATACATGTTGGCATAATGCATACACGAACATATTAGTGGTAGTCAAGATCTGTTAATTATTTATATAAATCGATAATGTCTGATTGATGATTCATTGACAAGAAAACATTAACTGTGGATGATATACAAAAAGTGATGTGTTGATGAGTGATGACTTTAAAAAGTAATGACAACAAACAATCGAATCTATACATATAATTTTCAGTATGTGTCTGTTTCTCTGTCGGGTTAAAGGGCGAACATCAAAAGTTAAAGATTACAGATTAAGATCTCTAGCATGTTAAGGCGAAATACAGAAAGGGAATAAAGTGATAGGGGATAAGGTTAGAAGAGCTACAAGGGATATAAGGCTATATGGACTATAAAGATATGTTCGATATAAGACTATGAAGCCGTAGGTCTACCTAACTATCTATATAGATAATATCGAGTGTCTGTATGTCTGTTATCGAATGTAAAGTTAAACGTCTAAGATCTTACGTTAAAGGAGAAAACGGTCGTGCAGTATGCACGGGCTCTCGCTAGTTTGATATATTTCGACGTCTGTCATCGCATTAGATATCATTTATCCGACATCCTTCACAACTTTTTGTATGATTACTTCAGTATCTTATCAACCAATATATATGGTTCGTTGAGCAAAAGCATACAAGAATCGAACTGAATAGTTCAATATCATAATATGCTCGATGAATGATCGAAACATTGTTTGACTGAACATTAATTGTTTGCCATCCGGGAATTAACCACTTGGAAAATATCGCTAAGACAAGCGAGAATATAGCTGAACAACTTTATATCAATTTCTTTTTAATGAATTTCTGCTCATTCACTAATACCTTGATGATATGTATCGACATGAACACATATATTCCTTACCTATCAATAAAGATTTTTTTTTTACTAAATAAATGAGGTTTGTTCAATTACTTACATTGAGTTCTTACCATTTGACAATTACTTTGATTTGTTGAATATTTATGTTGGTTTTTTCATTAGTTTCAATTTCCTGACAAGATCGTTCTAAAGTTTGTTTATTTTCTTCAACCATTTTACTGTTATCGATAAAAGAAATCAATAGCGGGCTAATAAGTGCAACAAAATCTACTATTTTTTTTTGATGAATACGGATTAATTCATTAGCAAGTATGAATTTGAGTTTGGTGAACCTCATAAGATATTTGTAAATTATATAGAATATATTTCACATAATTATCGAGGATTGATGAAATATTACTTTTCTACGAATTCATTTTCAATTTAGTCACATTAAAAGTTAAATTTATCTTTATCATACATGAATTTATGAATCATTTCTTTCATTACTAAAAATATCTAGAGAAGATTACTTCATGACTGTTATGTTACATTGATAAAAAGCTGAGGAAGAAAAAAATGACGTATCAACGTTCTTTTTTTAAATATTCAGACCGATTGACACAATACTACAGAACGATAAAATGCACTCATTGCATAGCTCTAGATTTCAACAGAAAGAAAAATAAATAAACCTTTACAAGAAAAAAAAAGAAACTCAATGTTGTAGAGTACAATAAATTATTTTCTTTTTTCCAAAATGATGAAGATATCTTGCTACGACATTAATAATAAATGCATTGTTTTTCTATAGGATAAAAGTACGAATATGTGACTTTTGTTAGGAATTTATTTTGTTAACCTTGGTTAGAAAAGAATATTGAAATTATTCGAAAGAGAAAGGTTAATATATAAAATAATATGTGCAAACTGACTCAACAAAAATATATTCATAATTTGTAGGATCATCAATTTTTCTCGAAATTATTTCTCATAAGATTGAAGCATATCCTATCGACACAGTAAATGACTATTGCGATGTTAATTTCCCAATTCTGTGTCATTTAAATAAATATTTAAGATGAATAATTTACAATAAATATAAAAAGAGAAACATCTCAAATCTATAAAAATTCAATTTCTACGCTTTCACCGCTTTACACACATTGCTCATAGAATAATCTACTTGACATACATATCAAAACATGTGCTAAAATGAAAGCAAAATTTTTACACAAAGAGATATTCTTTTAGTATTACAAATACTTCGCTAGTGAAAAATTTTTTTCTTATTTGTTATTTATTCAGTATCGAATAATAATAAACGAAAGCCAACAAATAGAAATGAAAAGCTGGAATAGAGATAGAAAAAAAAGAAAATGTCATTCTTATATAAATTATTTAACGTTTTGTTGTAGCTGAAGTCGAAGAATGTGAAGCAGATGATTGTTCAACCGTTTTAGTTGTGGTATTTGCAGTGACTGCTGTACCAGGAACATGAGTTTCACCAGCAGCTCTAGCTTCAGTTGTAATAACTGTTGTAGATGTTGATGATAAAAGACGATTAGCATCTTGAGCACCTAACCTAAAAATTTTCAAATCATTTTTTTTCTATGAAATATTTTTGTCTTTTTTCGTATATAAATAACTTACATAGCGACTTGATCAGTGATAGATTCAATTTTTGCATTAGCTTGTGCTTGAGCTTCACGTAAAACACCTAATTTCAAACGATTTGCTTCATCATTTAATTCATCAATACGTCGTTTAGCTGATTCAAGAATCATTTCTTGACGAAGATTTAAATCTTTTTCAAGTGTTGATAAATTTTGTGCTTTAACTGCATCAAGTTCTTGAACATATTCTTGTAATTTACGTTTATATTCTTCTTCAATAGCAGCTGAACGAACATTTGCATCAGCTAAAAGATTTGCTTGTTGATTTTGAGTATCAGCAACAACTCGATTAATAGATGCTGCAACTTCTTCAGAAATTTGTTCTGTACGACGACGAGAATATTCATCTATTTGTTGATGAGTTGTACCTTAGACAAAAAAAAAATAAATAAATAAATATAAATGATTGAACAAGAAAAATAAATATTAAATTATCTTACCAAGTTTACTCATTAAAGCAGCCATTTTTTGTGCATTTTCCATATTAACTTTCGATTGTGTTTCAGTACTAACAACTGATTTGACAGCGACATTATCAGCAACGGCTGTATGAGCTACAGCTGAACCTGTAGTTGAAGTTGCTTCACGTCCAACAGTTGACATTGTTTGTAATATTTAAATTAATAACAAAGATAAATGTAAAATCTGAAAAAAAATCACTTTGTTTAGATCAACCGAACGAGAGGTCAACCAGGACAAACAATTGTAATGTATGCGAACCTACTTGTTTCTTTATACTTAAGAAGAATGAATATATCTATGCAATGTTCACCTTCTTATATACCCTGTCTATTTTCGTTATCTATTGTAAAGTTGATTCATCATTCTTCTAATTGTATATATATTTCTTATCGGACATTCTGTTACGTGAATGTTTTTCATGTGCTTTTTTTGTTTGCGATGAAAAAAAAACACGTGCCTATCAATGTGAACAATAGAAGAAAGAATAAGAAGTGCATTCTTTATCTACTCGAATAATGAATAATTGAATATAAAAAAGAAAAATTTGCATGTTTATTATTAACAGTAACTTTCTCCTTTTAGTAGAAAAATGGAAAAAAGAAATACTTGATGACTCTCTTTTTTGAATTTATTAATATAAAAAGTGTAAGTGAATATGCATTATTGCTTCTTTCTAACTTACAGATAACAAGAGGTGGAGAGGTACACCGAAAACATTCTCTACTTAACAAAAAAAAAAAGAATAGATATCAAACGTAACATGAACTTGCGTTCCAATGTCCAAATTCCAAAAGAATAATCAACACATCTTACATAAAAATAATGTGCCGTATAATTTCTTACTCTCGTGTTTTATCTTTTTTTTCTATTTATTTAACTTACATAGTTATCGTTGAAAAATACATTATTATCAATTTTACTCTTTATTAGTAGCGATATTTACTCTAAAAAAAAAATCATTCAAACATTATGGAAGCATCTTAAGGGGGCGCCCCTTTCCGGGGTTTCTCGAGAACGGTTCAGTGAAAAATTATGAAACTTTCATGACAGATAGATTTCGATGAGTAGAGCAAAAGTTGTCATAGAGTCAAAAAACTCAGATCCTTCCTTCAGGAAGGTATAGGATCCTCAAGAGTCAAAAATGAGTAGAAGTTTCTCCCACCTCGCAAAAAGTTATACTATGTTTTTCTGAGCTACAATTTTTTCTATGACAACTAGGATCGAATTGGGATGTGTCTTTGCTTTGTTTCTTCGAAAAATATTGTTCCTACGGCTCAGGAGAGGCAAAATACCGAAGGCACTATCAAAAAATGTGTTTTTTTTTCAATGGTGCTAACTTCTCATAGGCTGCCAAATTTCACAGAAACAATATTATCAAGAAAGAAAAAAAGATACACGCCAATTTAATCAAGGTACTTATTTAAATAACTTAGAGTCCGATCGATTTTATCGCAGAGGAGAAAAAGGTGGAAAACTTCATTTTTTCCTTTGAAAATTTGATTTTGAAAAAAACGTAAAGAAAGTTGCGCTTTTTGAATTTTTTAGCATAAAATTGAGTTTGTTTTTCGCGATTTTACATACAGAAAGGTGATTTTGCCTCCTTAAAATGTGCTCGTTTGATAGAGAGTATTTGAATCCACATAGCCAACATAAAAAACTGAAAATTTTCGGTCGAGAAAGGAAGATCCATTAAAGAGAGAGAATAATAACAGACAAAAGCAAAATACAGACATACACGAAATGGGCTTAACTTGATCAAAGATACTTTTTTTTTCGTTACTTAAATGATTTATATTTATAAAAGAAAGTTTGAACATATGTATATTAACTGAAAGTCAAATGTAGAGCTCATCGGATCCAAGCCGACATACTCTAGTCAATAGTTAAGATTTCTCAACGATAGCCATTTGAAGCAAATCTTTCTTTTGTAAGTGAACCAAGCTCTGTTGTTTATTAGAAAATTTTAGATGAAATGAATATTTACTTGACCTTTGACAGTCCTCTACGACTTCAGATTGTGATATTAAGATGCATCTGCATACTTTAACCTTTATCTTTGACATATGTTTTCTGGATCATTCTCTTCTATCGATTTGTACCTACTACTTCTTTTCTTTTGTTTGTTTTTTGGATCTTCATATAATAGAACAGTTTTTTCGTCATCTTAAAAAAACAGCAAGATTTTGTATGAAAATATGTGAAAAGGAAAACATGCAAATAGAAATATATTGAAAGAGATTAATTACAATGTTTATAATTTATTTATAGAATTATTTGTAACTTTAATCAATTGTATACAAACTAATGAACATTATTTATCATTCATTTTCGACAGAATTTTACACACATTTTCCTTTTTTTTTGTTATTAAGAACATAACATTTGCAAATCTATTTAGAGTGAATGTATGGAATACATTGATGATTCCAATGTCTAGTTACTAAACAAGGTTATCCAATCTATAGAAAATGATTCTAACAAGATGAAAATATTAAATATTATCCAAGAATAACGATATAATTTTTTCGATTTTACGACATGAAAAAAAAGCTTCGTTAGATATTAATTATATGTCGTACTCATGAATATGGTTAAAAGTATGAAAATTTAGGATGATATTTACCTAGTGACAAAAAGATTAGATAACAAATGTTGAGCGTTTTAGAATTTATGATAAGGAAGAAAAGCCATATTTTCTGAGTGGTTTCAAGAGTTTTTTAGTCTTAACTTAAGACAGAATCTTCTCACGTTCAGTTAGTCAAAAGATCTGAAGAGCATTTTCCTTGCCTTGTCTTTTTCAGCATAAGTTTGAGCATATTTATTCCAACATCATTGATCGCTGACTATGATATTATCTTATCTGTATCAATTAGATAGATGCTAATTGTATGAGTAACTTGCCAAGTAAATTATAAAAAACGAAGGATTTGCTTTGTGTTCGAGACTAATACCTTTATGTTCTTAATTGTAATCTTCTAATTTTTAATAAATTATTTACTTGTTCTTATTTTGCTGTATTTTTTATTTAAAATTAATATATGATGAAAATTAAAAACATAATCATAATAATGAATATTAAATTATAATGTGATGTTCTGATTAACAAAGTTGTCTTCGTTAGACATAGTGCACAGAAGTGTAAAATTTCTTCTATTTGAATTTTCTTTTTCGTTTTTCTCTTTCTTTTAGATGTATTAGGATACTTAACATATGTTAGTGAGATGGCAAGATAAGACTGCTGGTATAGTACAAATGAACTATGTCTTCTTCTTCTTCCGTGCTACTATCGTATGTTAAATATCATAACACATCTGAAAAGAAGAGAGAAAAATGAAAAATAAACAAAAAAGTTGAAATAGAAAAATTTTTACATTCAAAATTCAACGAAATAAAGATGAGTAAAAAGTTTACTAAAGATTAATTATTTGCGCCCTTCCGAATAATTCGCAATGGATTTTCCTCTATTGTGATAGCTTTAAATTTACTCCAATTCAGAAAGTATTAACTTTAATCATTATGTAATATTCAGAAGTTTTCAGAATAGTATAACTCAAAGTTCAGTAGCCTATCCTTCTCATTGACACTAATTTATTCATAGATCAAAAATAATTAATACGAAATAGCCGTTTTTCACAAACAAATAGATATCTGCAAGTATAGACAAGATCAATATCTCTGTGTAAGATCCCAATGAGAATTAGACAAAAAATTTGGTCTCCTCCCTTCTCTAAACATTCTTAACAACGTCTTCCCTTCATCATAAACGTTATCGATATACGATCAAAAACCGTATATCAATAACATCTCGTTTAATATATGAACAACTTTCTTATTACATTTCTCGATGGTTAAGTAAAAAGATGATGAAGATAAGTATGCCAAAATAGATGGAGTAAATCAATTTTTCTGGGATTAGAAGCAGCAACAACTACATCATGTTTCACATTTTAATCCCGCAGGAATTGTGCTAAAAGCTTTTCCCATTAAATCTAATTTGTTCCTATTTGCTAGTAATCATTGTTGTTGTCTTTTTTTTTTAAAGTGTACTTATGAATAAACATGAACACATCATATAGAGTCAAAAGAAAAATTCTTAAAGGAAAGATCGACTCGAGTTTAATACACTCGAAACAACATGACAAGAAAAAAAAAGAACAAGAAAAGAAACCAAAGAAGACTTGTACTAATCGTGTATTTGTCTGTCCGTTTGTACACAGGAAATATTTTCTTTTCTTCTAATCAAATATCTGTTGCACGAAAACGTGCTGCTTGTTCTCGAATTCCTAAAAAACACAAAAAAATGATTAAGATAAAAAGTTTTTTGTACTAAAATCAAATCTATTTTTCTTACTTTTTTCATACTCAACTTTGTCTTGCATATAAATAGCATAAGCTTCAGCTTGTGCTGGATCTTTTGGATTTGGTTCATTTAATAATTCTTGTATACCAAGTAAAATTTGTTTTATTGTTATTGCTGGACGCCAATCTTTTTCTTCATCAAGTAATGATAAACATACTGTTCCACTCTAGTTTTTATCAGTAAGTATGAAAAGAATCTTTTTTGTTTTTTTTTTGTAAATGACTTACTGGATATATATTTGGATGAAATAAAGGTGGTTCAAATTTACATTTTGGTGGTGTTGATGGATAATCATCTTTAAAAATCATACCTAAAATAAAAAAAAAAGAACTTTATATTTTGTTAAGTTTTGTTCAACTTACGCAATTTGAATAAACCACCTTCCCAAGATGTGCCTGTTTTTCCTGAAGAAAAAAGAAGAATTGTTATTATTGAAATAAATTTTCTTTTTCAATACCTGGTATACCACATTCCCAATTAAGTAAATTCAATGTACCATCAGCATTTTTTGATGGTCTCTAAAAATACAAAAAAAATAAAAATAAAAATAAAACACATGAATATTTTTGAAAAGAAATTAAATTTACAGCAATAAAACCAAACGGATGATCTCGTCGCCATGCTTTTCGTTCTTCAGTAAGGCGTGCTGCTGAAATTCCAGCCATTAATTATTTGATTTTGATTTTATATGTATAAGACAATAATTTGTTCGATCCTTGAAAAGAAGAATAAAAGAAAGAGATTTCATCAAACCGACCATTCATAATAGAAGAGAACAAAGAATGATTCAAATATAAATTAATTGGTTAATAGATTATGTCCATTCTCCTCTTTCATTTCTTTACTACTTATTAAAGTATATTATAAAAATTTTTTTAAAATTTCTGTCGAATAAAAATTATTAAAAAGAGATAAAGTTATATTTAATCATAGATGACGCTACTGAATATAATATATGATATGACCCATTTCGATAGGACACGCTAGCGACACATGTGTCGACACAACGACACGATGGACGTACGTGTGACGATACGTGTCACCACTAGACCCCGTCGGGTAGGACCCGGACCCGAGCGGGTCCGGGTCCAAAAATTTTATTTTGACCGGGTCCGGGTCTGAAAATTTTGCTTTGACCGGGCCCGGGTCGGGTCCAGGTCTGAAGGAAACTTTGATCCATACAATTTATTTTGAATTTTTTTAAAGTTTTGTTCGTTTTATACAAAGAAGAAATCAAATGTATTTAGAAAATAGATAAAAAAGCAACAAAACTCTTCTTGACTATACTATTTAAACTGACTTGTTATTGTGTTTGGATCCAAAAAATTTAAGCGATCAGGTCCGGATCGGGTCCGGATCCAAAAACCCTGGACCATAATCCGGGTCCAGGTCCAAAAATCCTGGACCCGACGGGGTCTAGTCGTCACACTGTATTTTTTTGTTCGCGATAGCGGGCGTCAGACAAGAAAAAAAGTAGTGGCGTCTTCTCCGTCTATATGAGCAAAAGAAAAAATTCATTGTGATCCGTCAAAACAGACACACTTTTTTTATTCTTTCTCTTTCTGTTCAACTACATATATAAATAGATAGCGTCGACAACATTGAGTATGTTACAAGAAATCGTCGAATATCAGCATTCATCACATCAACAATACTCAACATTGAGTTTTGTCGAATAGACACAAGAGATATAATAAATCGTGTTTGATTTATAAATTCTGCAAAAATTAGTTTTTCAATGAAAAATCAACTAGACATATCTAAAGGCAGCAGTTTGAGTATGCTCATTACATTTACATTACACTTTGTTCTGAAGGATACCACAACAAGTCGTTCGTTATTTCAGTACATGCTTGTAGATCCTATATATCATCACGTATTGACTGCATGTTGTTTGGGTTATTATCCGACAAGTACGTATTTTTGAACTATAGATAATTTACATTTTGTTGTACTATGTTTAGATCAACAACTATGCCACTCTTATATTACCTACGAAGATTCAAAGAATGTAGTTATAATAGTTATAGTTCTCCCTTCTTTAACTATCATGTTATTGTGTTCTGCTCGACAAATGCAGAATGTCATTATTAAATCGTCACTGATGATTATGACTTCATGGCTCTTGGCTCGTTGTTGCGATACTATTTACATATGGTATGAAGTAGACGTATTCACTGTCTATTTGCTTGTTTGGCAATTTGTGTGTCTTATACACAAATGAATTAATCAAGATCTACCGTATCTTTCTTTTACTCTTCATCAAAAAGCATGTTGCTTATATATGGCATTTTTGGCATTTATTATGCACGATGTTGCATTAAAATATTTACCTACATACATTAATTTTGCTTTACTTTGGGTGATGTCTATTGTAGATATGTAAGTCTGTATAAATGTTTTTTCTTTATTTAATAGTCGAATATTCTTCTCTCAATAATATTGAGAATTAAATTTACGCAAATATTACTAATAGTAACCTTTTGAGATATAATTAACCTGTCGAAGTCTAAAGACATTCATATCGAAATAAAGGTTTTAGTCATTTGTGTTGTCTATAGAAATACTCACATATTGTTGTAATATATAGATTGCTTCAGATATAGTTTTTCTTCTATTAACATCATTTAGATACCTTTATATTTCTGGAAAGCTCTCAATGTTCTTTTGGATCGTGTGAGTCAAAAATCAATGAAGAATTTCTGGAAGTCTTCTATCTAGAATTGTTTTACTTGTGTCAAAATGTATTTTATAATGTACACTTATGCGCACTTCTTTATTAGTTTACAGTAACTACGGTGTATAGCAATCGTAGCAAAATGTTATCGGAACATCACAAAGAAACATTTAGATATTGCTGAGCTAAATTAAGTCGATCAATTGATAATACCACTTTATTCGGTAGCTATTTATATTTCTTTCGTTTATTTACTATTCTTAGACAAGTACAGGAAAAAAGAATCATCCGAAAATTCTTCCCATTAATGCTTCGAGAGCTTGCAGCGATAAAATATGTCACTCCATTATCTATTCGAAAACTAGCAAAATATGAGACTCTGAATAAATTGATAATGAAAATAAAAAGCTATCCATATCTATTCAAAAATACAGTGGATTTGGTTGAAAATTGAACTACTCTGTAGAGAAAGTAACTCGAGAGTTGAAATTTTCAGTACGTCAATAAAACAAATAATTGTATTAAGGTCTCCACCCTAAAAGTCATTTTTTGTCAAATTTTTCGATTTTATGATTTTATAGCGTCTTCGATAGACCAAAGTGTCTGCTATCGAACGCACTATAGCTTATTTATTTTATGATAAGTTGGACACTTTGAAACGATGAAAAACAGTGTGAAAACGACAAAAAAACCACGATCGTAACGGCAATCGTTTCCGCTAGTACGTAAACGCTCATCTTAAAAGTCATCGTTTATCGGTGTATTTCTATGTTTTACGGCAGATCGTAAACGACCATCGTAACGACAGTCGTTTTTTCACCGTTTTCAAGTCGTTTAAGACAGTTTACGAGCCGTTCTATACGACATGGAAAGAGAAGTTTCGAGCAGTTTTTAATTTGGTCGACTCTATTTATGAAATAGAAGATGAAACTTTCATGCTCCTTGTGCGAGTACTTGATTAAAAACTCTTTCATATTCTCAAAGGAATCATATTAAAATAGTTTCAGAGATATTTTAGGATACTGTGGTAGAAAAATATAATTGATTTACATTGTCTAATATTTTTGATATCTTTTGCATGAAGTAGTTCTTTTCCTCTTATTTATATAAAATCGACTTATGTGTTTCTTTTCTATCAACATAGTATAACATGTTTGCATCCAAGATGGCGTATGGATGATCCAATCACAAAAGCATTAGTGCACGCCGTGTCATTCGATTATCCAACAGTTCCATAGGGTTTATACTGTATATATGATATCAACGAGCTCGATGATGATGTAGAAAATGAAGACGAGTCGTTTCCAGTCATTGGACTGGCTGACTTTTTTTTCTTCGATCTTTTACTGTTACTCGTTATACCTGCGAATTCTTCAATTACAACAAGAGCATGCATAGCATTCGGCTGTATCATTAGCGTACAAATCGGTGATCTGTGTACCAATTCCATGCTTCGTCCTGGTGATTATAATGGTTGGCCGGCTCTGCCTTTTCCACTGATCAGTGTCACTACATACGCTATAGTTGTTGATGCCATTATGCAATATTCAAGTGGTGCCTGTTAAGATCGACTGAAGTCAAAGAGCAATCTTTATTATGACTTTTGATACTTTAACTTGATTCATCTATCAGAAATTAGTTTCGATCTCGATTGTTAAAACAGGAATTCCATAATTTGATTACGTGCAACATATGCCGTAAATTTGTATATTTATTTTTTTCTGCAATAAAGTTTATATCCTTATATATTATTGAAGTGGCACAAACAGTTAATGAGTCATGCTCAAATATTTCAAACTTGCGAATAATCGTACTAAATTTTTTCTTTCTACATTATTCGTTCAGGTACCTTAAGAATGAATAGATTAACGATCCAACTGATTCTTACAACTATGTTAGCTTCCAAAAAGAAATACAAGAACCATACTTAACTCGAGCGTAGGTCAGCAGAACGAATTTTGTTTATTTCCATAAAACCTTGCAAGGATTTTCTCTGAGAAATGCATTCGAACTTTTTGACTATTGACATTTACGAGGGTATATTCCCAAGTGTCACATCGCTTTTGAGTTGAGAGTATGAGCATCATGTAGGTCCTAATGATATATGAATACTCTGAAAAAAGTTCGTGTTACTAGCTTATTGGTGCTGAGATATTGTATTTTTACGGTATGTTTAAGCGCAAAGCTGTAGTCCCTTTCAGGAACATCAGAAAAACTGAGTTTCGAATTTTGACTTGAAACTTTGCATACAGACAGGTCTCAGTGAGAATAGTTTATTGTGAAAGTTTCAGATCTTTTGGTTGTTCTTATCCTAAGATACGGCTATGATAAAATCGCTCACATACATGGGCAGATTCGATGTTTATATTTCAGGATAGAACCAAATCAAAAGATCCGAAACTTTCGCAATAGACTATTCACGTTAAGATCTATCTCTATACAAAGTTTTAAATCGAAATTCGAAAATTACTTTTTTCGGTGTCCCTGAGAATACCCACGGCATTCATTTTTCAAGAATACCGTAAAAATGCAACATCTCGGCACCAATAAGCTAGCAGCACGAACTTTTTTCAGAGTATTCATAGATCATTAGGACTTATATGATGCTCATACTCTCGACTCAAAAGCGATGTGACACTTGGGAATGTTCCCTCATTAGTAATTTGTTTAGAAAATTTTGGAATTTTCATGTCACTCAATAAAAAAACGAAACTATATCATCAGTTAAAAGTTTTTTAAATTATTTAACGATCAATATTGAAGCACTTGATTGTGTCATTTGACAACATATTTCTATCAATGGGCATTGCTATATAAAAAATGAGTTTATATAAGTAAATGAATGATTATTATGTATTCCATCTCAATAATATACTCATATACAAGGTCCGACAAATGCGACAAGCAGACTGAAGTTTTATTGCTCAATAGGAAGATTAGACACCATAGAACGAAAACAAATTGAATTTATCTGACAATTCAATTCGATTTCGTTCAGGAAAATTAAATTGACGCCGAATTCACATTTTCTGATTGGTTTTCAATCTCTGTTAGACACGTTGCATTTTCTTTGAATTACTAACAATGACAAGAGAAACACTTAAGTATGACAAAAATGTTGGTGTTGATCATTTATTCTTTCATACGTTTATGAAAGAGAGACTGTATAAACAGAAGAGAGCGAAGGAAATGAATTAAGAGTGACTGATAAACACTGTACGGACAGAAATATTTAAATACATGCATGTAGAAAAGGAAACAGACAAACAATTGACGGATCACTATCCGTTGTACTAAGATCATCAAAAAAAAAAGAGAATATGATTTAATATTTACTCTCTCGTAAACTAATTATCTTTTTTTTCTTAATAATTTTTTTTGACAGAGTTTCTTTTCGTTTAAACAGAAATAAAATGATGTGTTTATATAGTACAGTATCGTAAAGTACAGGCGGGTGGTGCATACAAATAATATACATAAAATCCATTACAATTAGTTACTAAGGTCGAAATTGTCCAATAACATAAATCTGAATTATAATTAAAGCAGACGTAACCAGATGTAACAGCACCAGCTAGAGATGGATAAATTCCACTATACCAACCAGGAGCATCTGCTCCACATCGACCTTCATCAATAGGACAACTAGCTAAAAGAGTTCCACCTGATCCAGTAAAACGAACCCATATTGGTGTTGTTGATAATATTGTATCATCACAAGTACTCAATACTAAATTGTCCGGACTTCGTGTGTCATCTGTAATTGTTGTATAACTAGAACATTGAGCAGGAAGTGAACTTGCAGTTACTGTAGTAGTAATTGATGTTGTCGGACATATTGTAGAAATTGCTGTTAAATTAAAGAAGAATGTTTAAATACAAAATATTTTAAGTTCTTGTCTACAGATAAGTTACACATACTTGTCGTAATTACCGTGTCACCTAGAAACCACAGAAAAAAAAAGGATTTGAAATATTAACTTATTTAATGGTTTGTTTTTAAAATGATTGATTCATACTTTTATTCGATAAAACGACAATAGGTATCACAATAGCACTGACTAAGGCAAGAAATATTAGAATGCCCAAACCAATCCAGAAGATAGTTGGCCATGGAAATGTCTTTGATTTTCTTTAATATTATAATCAAAATTGATCTTAATCAAAATAGTGATTACTCACGGTGATGAAGGTACCAAATTAATTTCTGATAGTCTCCTGGTATAATTATCAGATATCTTCTCATTCGAAGATGATGATGCATTAACTGGATAACGAGGATATTGACCATAAGGTTGAATTTTTGATGCCATATTTTATTAATTGTGTTTTTTCTTATAAAGTATTTAAATACAGAAAGAATAATATTTTGATTTATACAATGTATTATGAAACGTAAGAATAAATAATTGCTGTTTTTCTCTTTTCGATTATAGTAAAAACGAATAATAATTTGAACGACGGGTGATTAAAGTCCTATAGGTGGTTACCTGATCATTAGCTTTTATCGATTAGTTACATGCTGAGTGGTATCGAAGGCATGTTACCAACACAAATTGTTCTAACAATTGATTGGAAAAAAAGCAGGAATCAATCTTCAACAGTTCATAATGATACAGATATATTTTTATATTAAAAAAGGTTTTTTAATAATCATTAGAAAAAACAAGAATTGATGCAGCTCTCAATTTTTATAAACATTTTTCATAGATAGAATTAATTGTGAGAATTTTTCTACCGTTTTATTAGGAATTTTTAATAAAAACCAATAAATAGAACGAGATTTATAAATCGAAATTGTTTAAAAATAACAATAAGAAAATATATGTCAATATTTATGTATCTACTCTCCATCTTGATCTACGACTTGTTTCAATCGACTCGGAAATTTTTCCATTATTTGCTCGTATTTTGCTGCAATGAGTATTTTCCATTTTTTCCACTACTCAATTTTCCAATTCTGATTTATTATCAAATCTTTCTCTTCTAAATTTTTTCTTTAATTGCATCCCAAACTGTCTCATTTAACCAAATATCAGTAAATGTTGCACCACCAACTTCAAAGGATGAAATCAGACGGTCAAAGAGATTTTCAAACAGAGAAATGATCAATTTTGTTGACCAAACGCTTGATTGCATAGAGAGAAAAATCGTGAAGTCACTTAAAAGACAAGCTCTGATCGTATTGACAAAGCCATTGTGATTGATATTCATCGCTAATGAGATTGATCTCTTCTCACATTTCCGACTCTCGAAATTATTTTGGCACAAGTGAATACCAAACAGACGAGAATATCGTTCGTTAGCTGAACGGACTACGCTGCTTTTTTGTTTTTACTCTTTTGTTAGATCGGCCATATTGCAGAAATAATTCAAGATAAATTATCCCAGCAACAATCAATTTGACGAACGGTTTAGCAAGAATCTCTTCTCAACATTTCTTTCTCTAAAGAAACGATTTCATTCAGTTTTTCTTATGATGTGAGACAGTTTCCACCATACCAAACGACTTTTTATTCAAATGAATAGTGTGATAACATGTCCTGCAGCTGAGATATTTTTCGAATTTTGATACTTACTGTACAACCGATTAACTTCATCGAAGTAGTTATTGTTCATTCAATCGAACATAGACTCATCGCTGCGTACTAAAAATTAATACTTACCTCACTTATTCTGATCTAGTTCGTGTAGAATCTAGTCAAATTGGTATAAGAAAATGTCTGAAATAAGTCGATTTACAAACAGTAAGCATCAAGTACAGGAACGCGGTGTTATTTCGCATATTGACATTAACTTTAATTGAAAGACAAATGAAAATATGATTGATTCAAAGAAAATATCGATTTCTCTTGTTCTAATTTAGACACATTCATTTAAAACTTCGAAATGAAATTTATTTGCCGAAAACAATCTGAAATGAACATCGTTAGTTGTGTCTTTAAAACAACGACAAAAGAAAGAAAAACAGAATGTTTGATGAAATTTCTATTCGTGGTTTACGTGCAAAATTATAAGCAGGAAGAATCAAACTCCGATGGTTACCTTTGAACAAGTATCAAACCAATTATGATTTCTTTGTCTAAAAATTAATGAGACGAAATCCATATGGATCACTCTTTATTCCTTATATGATAAAAAAGTATTTTTCACATTAATTTTACTACTGTATCACGTGCACTGACAATGTTTTATCCAACTTCTGTAAGTACAAGATTTTAAAGTCTATCAGGATAACAATCTATCTTCGGAAGGACGAACTCGATCTCTTGAACTCACTTAGAATAAACCACTGTGTACTTCATGGTCTCATTGAAATTAGTCTATCTATTCTATCATCCGTTTTCTACCATATTCATTATGATTGGAATCATCGAAAAATTTTTTAAATAGTTTTTCATTGATATCTTCTTTTATTTTTTCTTTACTATGAACATGAAGTTTATGATATTGCACAATTGATTTGTATTTTTCTTCAAAGTGCTTCGACAACGTTTGTTTCTTATTATCATCTTATCTATGTTGAAATTATTTTACTTTTATTGCTGATTGAATTTGGAATTTGAATATTAATAGATATAAAACAAAGTTATATTAATCCAACGTCTTACTATTATGAGAAAAATATTTCGTAATGAATTAAAGTATCACTTTGAATGAAATGATAAGAAAAGTTAATTAATCTATATTTGACATATGTTAATATGTATGACACATATAGTAAATCTCTTAACTAAAGTTAAGAATTTATATTGTATTTGCAGTAAAATTATATTCATATATTAATGTAATTTTCTATATTTATTTCATTTTTTGCTTAGCAAAATAAGAGATAACATCATAAACATTCTAGTAGATAATTGTATATTATTTGATGCCATGATTTTTATCGTTTATCTTTTGGGCATATCGAACTTATTATTCAGGATATTTACTTACAGTATCAATAGAAAAAATCTTTGACATTACTGACCCGAATTCATGCGAGTAAATGTTAAATTTTCCAGATCAAACGCCTTTTTTTTTGTCTAAAGACTTATAATAAATATATTGCCATGTAAGTAATAAATGATGCATAAAATATATATTTTCCCATCGATGCCCTTTTTCTGTCCTTTGATGTCTTACAGATAAGAAGAAAACTGGCCTTCTGTTAATTGTATGAGGACATGTCTTCTATTTTTGTTATGCGTTTTATGTCAATTCTGTAACTACAAAATAATAGAGTAACGAAAATCAAAACTATAATAATTTACTTCGATCAATGTCTAATAATTTCATGATAGATGGAACTATAGATTTCTAGAAACCAATGTATATAATAAATAGCTTTTTATTCAAAATTTTGCATAGAAATAAACAATAGATGAAATATCTTATCATTTGGGATTTGGACAAAAAAAAAGTACATTGATTCTCATATTATAATCCATTGTTGACTGCATGAGTTTTTGTAACTATAATAAAGATTATCGATGCACACACATAATTTTGCTATGTATAAGAGTAAAACATGTGTTTTGTTTACTTCACATTGTCAATAAACATCGAGGTATGACCACTTTTGAATTATTATCAAGGAAAATATTTTGGGTATTGTAATGAAATAGATATAAATCATGCATTTGATGATGTAAACAACCGTTGTAATCATTTAATTTGAAATACTCTATGATATGTCAATATCGAATATGTTGAGAATGAGATATTTTTATTCTGAAATACTACTCTATTCGAATATTAAAAAAAGAATTAAACATAACCATTATATTACTTATCTTAAATAAGAAGGTCAATGATAATTTTGAAATAAATAAAACTTTTATTTTTCAGATTTTTTTTCTTTAGTATATACTGTCAATTGGAAACATTCGACATTCAATATCATATTGAACAACTCAATCTTTTGTAATTAATAATCAAGAAATAAAATATTCTTGTCCTTCAATCATAACATCAATAGTAAGCAAATGTTTTTTTTCCTGAAGATCTAAAATCCACATTGTTTTTATACTTCAGTTACTTTAGATACTCATGCGTTCGACAACATCTATTAAAACAATAATGACTTCCACAATACTAGCTGTTCAATATTCGTGTTATACATCAATTAAATATGGTACTCGTCTTTGCTTCCTATATAGTTTTATTTTAAGCTAGCCAATCTGTTATTACTTGTCATCATAGCATTGTTTTGCTTGTCTGAGACTGCGAAAACATTAATCGCTACTTGTCATTTTCTTTCCTTTATTGTTACATGAGTACAACTGTATTGTATATAAGAACACATCCACCAATGACAGGTCGTATAATCAAAGGGTTAACATGTCATAGTGCGTGCAGCAACACGTCTCAATAATTGAATATTATTATGGCTATGAAATGCTGCTATGGTTTTTTTTGTATATGATCTTATTCAACCGCCAACATATTGTACTATTTTATATTTGAACTTCATAAAAATAAACTGACGTGTATTAAGACCTTAGGTCTAGGAGAAAAAAAAAGTAATTGATATAGAATAGAATTAAGTTCATAAATTAGTATTATTAATCTTTATTTATTTTATAATTATAAAAATAGAACACATTAATGTTTTAATGAAATTTGTATAGATATATCTTCTGATGATAACTTCAATTATCTAAAAATATTTTCAAAGAATTTTCGCTTTGTTACATTTGTTGTCGAATTTATATCATCAAGATTTACTTTAACAATTAACACGAATTTTAGATGAAATTCTTGCATAGAAAGCAATCGAAGATTAACATAGGAAATCTAATCTTCATTACTATAAGTGCATTTGATTTGTTTTTATCTTGATCTATGTATTGATCTGAACTACTTGTCATACGAGTTGTATAATCTGAATAAATGTATATAATCATAAACAGTTATTTGGGAAAAACTTATATTAAATGAATCGATCCATTCAAGTATAAGAATTGATTGAAAGGATATACTCATTGGAAAATATAATTCATGAAATTGAATCAATGTTGTAGTTATTAAAATTTTAATATTTTAAAAAAAAAACATGTCAAATGTATTTCAAGTTCTTTGATTGTAGATGATTAACATTCGTTAACTAATATATTAAATTCATCTAATTATTAATTCTATTTGGACTTGTTTGAAATGATTTTTAATAATTTGAATAAATTTCTATTCTTTTAAGCTATTTGTTCTTTTAACTGATTCATTTATTATTTCAACGATTGTAATAATAACAAAAATGATTTCATCTAAATTTGTTTGTAATTACAAATTTCTATATTTGATCAAATGAAGAGAAAACAAGAAATTAAAATTCTTCGAGATTTGCTTCATAAGCACATATAATGAAAAGATTTTTTTCTTGACGAAAAAAAAAATCATCTATTTCTTAAGCAACAAAACAAAAAAATTGAGTAATACACAAGACACTGGTTAAATTATAACATTATGTTTTTTTTTATTTGAGACATGTGAATGAGAATACATGAGCATAGAATCGATTCAATAAAATACATATATATCACAGGCGTACGCACCAAATAATGTTTACGTTATTTACCAAGAACCATTTTGACAACATCTATAAAAGAAAAAAATAAAGTAACTATAATCTTCTTTATTTGAATATGGTCACCATCATATCGAATGATCCCATTACCATCAGTATCGATTTCACGCATAATTTCATCGACTTCATCATCGGAAAATTGTTCACCTAAATTGGTCATTATATGTCTGAAGAAGATATTAACAAAATATAATTTTATAAATTCAAATATTTTTCTTACCTTAATACAGATACTTTAATAAAACCATCTCCATTTTTATCAAAAACACGAAAAGCTTCTCTTAACTCATCTTCTTCACTGTGTTCATTGGCTCGTTTAGCCATCATTTGAAGGAATTCATCAAAATCGATTAGTCCTTTGCCTAGAAAAAAAAAGTCAAAGTCAAATAAAACACATGAAGAAAAAAACAAACCGTCACAATCAAATTCATTGATTAATCCTTTAAGTTCATCTTCAGTAGGATTTTGTCCTAGTGTTCTCATTACATTACCCAGCACTTTTGGTCGAATGGCGCCGTCTGAATCTTTATCGTAGAGAAGAAATGCTTGTCGGAACTCTAAAAAAATATATTTAAAAAAAGAAAACACCAATTATTTATTATCATCATTTCATGCTTACCTTGAATTTGCTCGTCTGTAAAATTTTCAAGCTAAAAAACAAGATTATAAAATAAATTTAGTTTTTAAATAAAATACCGTTTTAATATCGTAAAGAAGAAACCTATTCGTATTAATTAAATGTGATTGCATCTTATCCAAACAATAGATCTTATAAAAGAAAATCTTTGATATGATGTAGCAATGTGACAATATATTATTCTTTTTTTCAACACTTGATACAAATCAATGTTGACAGGGTCGACATACCCACAGATAAGATGTTAACGACAATAACAGAAGAACAAGAAAAGAAACACTTGTCATCGTATTCTATGAGCAAAATCCAAAAGAACATTTCTATTATAATGATAAAAACTTATCCTTGTCTACGAATAGAATATCGTCTAATAAATATCTGCAGACAAAAATATATGATTACGTCATTGTATTGACGTCAACAAAACAATCGAAAAAAAAAACTGTTGTTATCGTAGACAAGATCTTACTAAATGATTTTAAGACCTATCAAGGATATTGAATAGTACATTACATCCACAAACAATAAAATAACTACTTATGAAGAAAGATTCTCAAATGATCCATGCCATTGTCAATAATATTTATTCCATATGTTGGAGACATTATTTGAAGAAAAGCTTTAGGATGGTTTGGACAGATGGAACTTCTTTCGGGGAGGTTATGACACTATTTTACTGATTTTTTTTCAGCTAACACAAGGTATATAGAAAAAAATTGAATAACAAAAATTTTATCTAAAATATTATTTAGATGTAGTTCTCGTGATTATTGAAAACTCAAAAAAGTTTCAGTGGAAAGAAATGATTTCTTGTTGTGATGTTGAATCGTTAGAAAAGAGTGAATTTGTTCGTTAGTGTAGACAAAGAATTTCTCAATTAAGATATTTTTAATGTAAAACTGTTCATTATATCTCCTACCCCAATTTGAAATCGATCATATGCATAGAGTAGATCAATATTAATCTGTTGGTCTGTGTCCTGATCAATACGAATACTTTCAGGAATACATTTTGTACAGATTTTTTTATAAAAAAAATTTGTTAATGTTGATGTTTGAGAAGAATCATTGGTTGTCATTTTATTTGAAATAGATTTTTTACTAGATAAACAATGGAAATTAGTTCTATCTGATATTCGATTAATTCTAGCAGAGGAATGTCGTCGATTTTCATTTCCAATTGTTAATAATTGAGGAAGAAATTGGTGAAATATTGATCGGTTTGTGGTTTCATTTTTCATATTTTTTTCCATACTTCAATCTTTCTTTTTCTTACGAAAATATTTGTGTCACATATTTTAAACCAAAGAAAAAAACCAATCAATATATAGCAGAACTAAAAGTGGAAAGTTAGATAGTGTCGATTTATTGTCATTATACAACTATTAATGGCGTATGATGCTGGCAACAGGTGCTACGAATCAATACATGACAATAAGAGTCTATCTTCTATGCTTGTGCTAGATAAAAATGAAGAAGAATAAAATGTTCGAAGAAAATTTAATAAAAAAAAAATTGAAAACAAGGCACAACATGACTTTTTTGCTTTCTAAGGAAATACATACTCAATTATTATTTGATCCCATTCGAGTTTTATACTGAATAATTATTGCACATTCTTTATATATAAAGAATGTCAAATGATTAATTAGTTTTCTTCTATGTAATTCCTTAATTAGAATGTAAAATTTATTGATTTAGACAAATTTCTCTCTTTTGTAATTGCTGATTGATAATGCTCTACACATATAGATATGTATATTTATTGATATTCATTAATAATCATCTAACAATAAGTCATTTGATGTTAACTCATAACGAAACAAGATATGAGAAGATGCTGATAATGATTTATAAACGAACAAGAAAAAAATGACTTGAGAAGAAAAAACTGATAGAAGTAGTACAAAACAATAAGAAAAGCAGACGTCGAGACAATCAAGTAACTGTATATTGCTATTATCATTTGTGCCGTTTTCTCGATGACATTTTTAAAAGATCATAAGACAACAAAAAAAAACAAAAAAACCTAATTTCATCCAAGCCGAACAACAATCTATTAATTCTATGTATATGCATGTATGAAATACCAAACTATTATTGATTTTATTATTTTATGAAAGAAAAAATAAAATAAAATAAATAAACAGAATTCATTAGAAAAAAAATTATTGTATTAAGATATTTACATGGATAGAATTGTTATTTTTATTAGAAAAGATTACTTGTCATGATTTCATGATTTATCTGGCATTATAAAGAAGAAAAAACAACAGCAGCAGTTCTCTTACTCTTTTTTTCTTTACAATGACAATACTAAAACAACTAATAGACAAAACACTAACAACTCACGAAAGAGATACAATATGACAAAAATCTATCTTTTGATATTTTCTTTCTTTTTATCAGAAATAACAAAACTGTTATTTGACCTATATAAAACATATCTAATGTTTTTGTTAGAACTCACCCAGTCAGTAATACTTGTCGGCTGTTGACTGATGGGCACTGTGTTCATGTGTTGCTATGATCTTAAATGTGTTGTCTCCCATGAATGGATCAAATATTTTTTATCCAGTTTATGTTAAGATCGAACACAATATACCTTTTTTTTTTATTCTTTTTGTTTTTGTTTTGCTATTTTTGACTTTAATGATTGTAACCGAAAATTACGTGTTGGACGTTGGTTAATGGGTGTTGATAAATTTTTGAGAATCCTTCTTGTTTGCTTGTCTTCTTTCTCTCTTTATCTACGTATGTGCCTATAAGCTAGTCAATCTATCTATACATGGACACGCATTATAAACGAAAGGAAAATAGCAAACTCGCAAATAATAATACATAAAAATATACGAAGAAAAACAAGAGAAGACGGATAAATAGTATAGTATATGATATTATGAGAAACAACAACGAATGATGGGAACGACAAGCAAAAAAAAAAGAGAATTATTGTATTGTACCACCAATACTATCATTACAAAAGCTTCTAGCCATACATTGTTTTCTTTTTGATAAAACATCTATTCGAACTACTGTGATTAGTATATAATTAATCATATTCTTTAAATATATACGTCTGATTATATATGCAGGCTTCATTAGAGAGATTCTTTTTATAGATATCTTGATTTGGTCGTCCTAAGAATACATTAGTAAATTATAAGGATGTATGTTCATTAAGTTGATCTAATTGATAGAACGTACTGATTAAATATTGGAAGATCTATAACTGATTATAGATTTCTGTCTAAGACTTAATGATATTTGCAGATCTGGGTATATATTGATTATCAAATAGATTAGTAATGCTAATATATGTAAGATGTGTGTCAAGAATTCTAGACAAATGAAAAAAACATTCCAGATACTCGAAAAAATGATGAAATAGGCAAAAAAAACGTCGATGGTCTTTTCAGTTTTATTGATTAAAATATCTATTTTAATCAATGAAATAGAAATATATCAATTTTTATGTCCGTTGCATTATTCAAAATGTCTTTTTATTTTGATAAAAAATTTGTGAACATCATGAAATTTTTTGATTTTTTAACTCTAAAGTATCAGTCGTAAGCATATGTTGCAAGAGATATAGGGTTAACTAATCAAACAAATTCTCATATAACTAATGAAAAGCTGAGTAGGAGCAACAGTAATGCTAATTCGTTGATTTACCTCATCTATCGATCTTTATTTGATACTCATAGAGATTTTCTTCTAATCTTATCTCAAATAACTAGATTATCTGTGTGAGTTCATTTTATCATATCAATTCTTATTAATGATCAGTGACAGACATATTGGTTTAAAATAGTAAACGTCAACTTGATAGTAATGCAATAACTATAATTGTCAATTCATATGTATACTACAACTAAAATATTTGTTTTTTTTAGTGGTTCACAGAATTATTAGAAATTTTATTTATAACTATATTCTTTCGTTAAAATTGTGATTTCATATGATAAGAGATAAAGCATAAATTAATAATTTTTTAACTTAACCATACAAAGGTCGTCTGTGTCTTGGATCATAGTGTCAACAAGAGAAAACAGTAGATTCTTGCAGTATTATGAAATACTATCTTAATGTTGTTTTGATTGATATATACTATTATGTACACAAGAATAAAAAATATACTACACGAAATTATTTTTCATATAGAAATCTGTGAATAAAAGTTATTTCGCAGATCAATGGTCTAATATTAATCAAAATTATAGACAAGATTTTTATAGATCTCTTTTTATCTTGAAAACGAATAACTGATAATCAAATTTTATTTTAACTTTTATATCTCTATTAATAAATAAATAGATCCTTCATGAAAAGATACAGCTAATATTCTAGTATCTAGACCCTCGATGTATTGATCAAATGTATTCTGTTGTATTTAAAGGTGTCTGTCGGATTTTATCGAACTGCTTATTTCGAAAAACAAAATACAGAGTTTTGTAGAGTCGGAAAAGTTAAATTTAATAGTATATAAATGAAATTGGTTCCTATTCAATTTCAGGAATTTTTTCTATATAAAATATCGACAGGATAGTATCAAATATTTAGGCTCAAAAGATTACCCCCTACCACATGAAAAATGGTCCTTTATTAGTCGTTATCAGAATTTGATAATAACTATAATCTTACTTAGTTCTGTAGAGCTTTTTTCACTCTACAATTTGGTTTATATCATTATCTTGTTCTAAGCGAGTAAAAAAAAAGTTTTTTTTTAAGTGAAAGGATGAAAATTTTTAATCAAGAAATTACTAAAAATCAAGAATTTCAATTTTATTGATATCTTTGTGGTCTTTCATTATTCTTCAAGACGTAGTGGTGGAACAACGCGATTTTTTTCCCAGAAACTGCACCTAGTCATGATCTATCATTAGCCATAAAAATCATATTAAAAATCGAAGGGGCTATAGAGAAACATAGTCAACACTGTAATAACCTTGCAGATTTTTTTTGAGTTTCCTTTATGATTGATATTACCACAGTTTCTCAAAATTTCACAGAACCTAGAAATCAACAAAAAGGAAGTAAGATTGTATTATGCTAATCAATTTTCGATACCTGTTTTCTTGAGAATATAGAAAATAAGGATGTCTAAAAATGCTCAACTTTTTCCCCTGGTAATAGAAAATTCATCTTACACTTGTCAAAAATGACATTTTTCACAACTGATACATAGAGAAAATACATACAGTTTTCTTTTCTTTATTTAAAATAGTCATTTTCTTTAATAATAAGGAAGAAATAAAGTAAATATTGTGAGGCAACATATACTTTTAATGAGTTATTAAAATATTGAAAGAATGTGGATGTTCTAATTTTCTATAGTGTCTCACAATCGATGGAATTTATCAACAGACTCAGTTAAGTTTTGATACCAATTACATATACAAAATAAATTAAACCTATTAAGAAGTATTGTTAAGTAAATAGAATAGAATATATTTGTTCTTTTTTTCTTTATTCAATAGATTAATTTCATAAGGAAAAATAATATCAACAAAATCAAAATGAATGGTTTAACTTTTATTACTACTTATAAACGTTCTTGTTTTGCTATAGCACCAAAGAAAGACATTTGTTTATAGATTTAAATAACAGATTATTACCTCTATTCTCGCTCGACGTATTGTATGGATAGCGCAAGAATAGAACTACTGATGTTTTTCTCAGTTGTTACCTGAAAAACAAGTGCATTACGAATGAAAAGTTTTCACATGACTCACCCTATTGAAAATGAAAAGAAATACGTTCAGTATACTGAGAGGATCGAAGAGCCGCACTAAATCGTCAGGTTATTAAAAGACTGTCGTCTCTCTTCTTCTTCTTCATTCATCTATATTTCATCCAAATACAAGCATTATCAATCTTGTCAACGGATTGCAACGAAATATAGTGCAAGTTTCGATCGTTTGAGGATACTTTCCATCGATTTATATAGAAGAGGAATGATGGAAGACATGAAAAAATCTTCATTTGCGAGAGAATGCAAAACAAATACCGGATGTCTCAGAATGGTGTTTGCAACATAATTTATTCTCCATATATTTTCACGAACGTAAATGAGAAAATCTTAAATATTTTCAAAAAAAAACATGCGTCCTGATATTCTTGTACAATAGTCAGAAAAAAGATTATATTGTCTTGTGCTAGTAGATTTGAAGAGAGCTAAAAGCAAATGCACGGTGTAACAAAACCGTTACGCTCCCCTCTACAACTTAAATTATAAATGATATCATAAAGTATTTTATACCAAATTAATCCTCATCAAAAACTAGGTTTATAAGTGTAATTAGAGTAATTATTGACTATGAAATTATTGAAATGTTTTGAATTATATGCCAAAATGCACTCATACTTTACAATTTTCATTCTTCATGTATATATTTTCACAAAAAATAATATCAAATTCGTGATCTCTGTCAAAAACTGCGTCCACTGATATATAAATTGAGATATTTTGATTCAAAAAAACTTTTTGTCTGGGATACCTCTGCCAGAATTTTTTTTCAAAAACTTTTTTCTTCATCAAAAATATACAAATGACATGTCTATAGATTCAGTTTTTGATGGAGATCACGGATCTGATATTATTTTTTGTGAAAATATGTATATGAAGAATGAAAATCGTAAAGTACGAGTGCATTTTGACATGTAATTCAAGACATTTCAATAATTTCATAGGCAATAATTACTCTAGTTACACTTATAAATCCAATTTTTGATGAGCATTAATTTGGTATAAAATACTTTATGATATCATATATACTTTAAGTTGTAGAGGGAGATGTAATGGTTTTGTTACACCCTGTATAGAATGTACGATTGCGGTTATATTATGACACTGTAAAGTAGTTTCAAATAACTGGCAATATTTTTAAGTAGTTAAAAGTAGCTTGAAGTAACTCAAAGTAAGTTAAAGTAGCTTTGAATAGTTTAAAGTACGCTTGAAATATCTTACGACAACCCAAATTAACTTCAAATACAAAAAGTACGCTGTTTCCTCTTTGGCTAAAATATATAATCGATGTGTAACGGTTTTTTTGAGTATTTACAATTTATTATTTGACACATTCATGGAAGAAATGCAACACAAAGATAAAGGAAGAGGAGAGAAGAGGAAAGATGAGCCAAGAATGACTGATAAAAAAATACATGAACAGAAGTATTTATATGTATACACCAAAATGGAGGGAGAACAAGTAGAACACAGAGAAGAAAATGGTAGTGAAGAGATCGATTACTCACAGAGATAAATGTATAACCGGTGTATCCGTCACACGATGTAATACTATTCTATGTGCCAACAGTTATAAAGAATTCGTAATCGTATTATAGGTATTGATACATGTAGTGTGGAGTAGCGACTATTTTACGTTTGCTTTCTTTGTGATTAAAAAAGATCAATCAGTTCGTTTTGAATGCCGAGCTCTATGTGCTGATTGTAATCACTATCTTGCATTTGTAGTAGTATTGACATCTAGAGCTCGATAAATTGCTAAATAACTTGAACCGTTAGTGATCTTCGTTGACAATATTGATCAAACGAAAGAGCTTTCTCACCTATTCAGAACATTGAAAGACGAGTATGAATGCGCGAAGAACCATCGTAGCTTCCTTCTGAAATATGTTCATCTCTTATATTTACGAATTTAATCAACAGAACGAAATCCTGTATTCATTGTTGGCAATTTGCAAGATATCTCGCTTCAGCAGTTTGTGTCTTTGAAAAATTATCATGTGAACCTATGTTTTATAAAGATTGGCTCTTCAGTAAATAAAGGGCGTACACCCATCATTTCACCCCAGAATCCTGGATAGAGAAAGCAATCGACCATTCATGCACATTTATGCATATCGAAATACATTTATGTCCTCATTCATTCATCTTGAGCTCATTCAGATAAGTCAAGACAATGGATTATGTTCTATGTACAGTTTATCTAAAAAGATCAGCCATCCATAACAGTGATTTCATTTCTTTACGTTACATCGAGAATGATTCATAAATTCTCAAATAAATCGGCCCTACTGAATTCGAGTAAATTCACTCTAGAGATTCGACATTTCGTTATGTTTCCATCTTTCTTTTTCCGAAAAGAAATCATTTGTCATCGTTAGATAAAACGCGAGTTCTGATTCAACCTTTCAATTTCAGATCTTAGATAAAAGTCTGGTCATGTGTAGAATATATAAACAGACTTGTGATCACATTTAGTATTTAGCGAAAAACTTCTAATTTATTGTTTAAAGCGAAGTGTTCATCTACAAAAATCTAGTTTGAACTATTCTTAAATATAAGCTGATGTACGCAAAAAAATTATAAAGAGAGTTTATTCAATTGAACGCAATCTAAGCTTGATCTGCATCTTTTTCATTAAGACACACCGTGCGTATAAGAAGACTAGTTACAGAATAAGGATCGCAATTGGAGGCCGGTCGACGATCTTCGAAGTAGCCACATCGTTCTTCATCACATTGACGAGGAATTCGAATGGACGAGCCTCGATTGGCTACGCCATAACTAAATTCATGAATCTAGATAAAAAGAAAAGAATTTTATTAGTAATAGAACCATTTTAATTTCAAGCCAAAGTCATAATCCTCTGTAACCTTGTTATCTGTGAAGTAGCTGATGATTCTCTAGTCTACGAGAGGGAATAACAATGTGAAGAAAACATACGCTGGCGGTCTCATGTTTTCCTGTCAATCGACGTTCATTATCTTTGCCATAAACTCTGATGTGTGTTTCATGTCGCAATGAGAGTTTCTCGATGGCTGCTTTGATTTCTCTAGAAATTGAGAACAAACATAGACTATTCATGTCTTTCATTATATCGATCAGGTGACTTACTCAATACCGTTGGGTTCGCGCATGGCCAATGTAGAAAAATTTGTGTGACATCCAGCTCCATTCCAATCACCAGCAATCGGTTTTGGATGGAAACTCACTTGAACACCGAATTCTTCGGCAATACGTAACAGCAAGTAGCGTGACATCCAAAGCTGATCACCAGCATCAATGCCTTCACATGGACCTACTTGATATTCCCATTGGGCTGGCATAACTTCGGCATTTGTTCCTCGAATATTTACTCCAGCATAGAGACACGCTTTGTAATGTGCTTCAACTAAATCGCGACCTAATGCTAAGCATGCTCCAATGCCACAATAATACGGACCTAAAAGTGATCAAAATGAATTGGTTAACATTGTCAAGTGTTGCTTGAAGAGTGAAGTAAACCTTGCGGTTGAGGATATCCTCCTTTAGGCCATCCAAATGGCCATCCATCTCGATCCATCAATGTATACTCCTGTTCGATACCAAATAATGGGCGTTGATCCTTAGCAGCCTCCATGGCAGCGAGACAATCAGCTCGATGATTGGTAACTACAAATTCATCGATAAGAATTGTAAATGTCTATATTAGGCATAATTGATTCTTACTGCTCGGTTTCTTATCAAAATTGTATGTTTCGCACAGGACAAGCTTGTTTGGCGCGAGTGTGAATGGATCGTTGAACAATGCCACTGGTTTCAAATACATTTCCGAATTCGATCCTTCGGCTTGACCAGTCGATGAACCATCAAAATTCCACCATGAAATATCGTTCGATGACTTGGGCTCCGTGTCAAACGTGCGTGTTTTGGCTATAATCAGATGTAAGAGCCTCATCTAGGACTCGTAAAATAGTATGTAATATACCTCGCAAATTTTCTCCGCTTCCGTCAATCCACACATAGGTAACCATCGTTTTGCCGTCGGCTTGTGGCAGATGTAAATATTTTTGAAGTACGGATTTGTCCATACCTGCTGCATTAGTGAATACTGGATTGAGCATGATCGAATATTTTCACAATCTACAAAAAATAACAGTGATCGTGTTTAAAACTATGTGAGGAATCGATCGTTCATTGTTAGGATACTATAAATTTCGCATCATACAAAATAAATACTTAATTATGAATTACATCGTAAATGAAGATACTTTTCCAATAGGGGTCCGTCTATATTCTATCTGATGAAATATCCTTTCAAAAGACACACAATAGACAAAAATCAATCATCTAATACTGCCTCAAAATACACTTGTCGTTCAATCGAATCGACTACATACGACAAAACTAACAATTCAATTGCCATAATCATGAATGATAATTTCATCCAAATGAAGCGAAAAACATGAAATATCTGTCCATCTAGAACTAAAAAAAACAATAAAGTAGAGATTAAAATCTTACCAGGAGCCATAAATTTTACTAAAATAAGTTACATATGTTTGAACTTTTGGCGTCGTACTGAACGTAGATCTCAAACTCTGACAACAGTAGCAGAGTATAATAGCGAATTAGATGAAACGAAAATGAGACTTTCATTTTGAGACTTCACTACTCTTTTTGTGGATGAATTGAGTATTGAAAGTGAGAAAAAGAACGCATTTTCGTTTTT
>CAJNOL010002156.1:0-45022 GCA_905250125.1 Rotaria sordida | reverse complement strand
GTGCGTCCACCTCAACCACCTCCACTCCCACCACTTCGTATCCGTCATCGAACTCAACCTCATCCTCCACCACCTCCACTTGTTCTTCGTGAAAGACCACCAATACCACCACCAGTGATTGCATCTCAAACAGTTACTCGTTATTTGCCCGTTGTACCGATTCCACCACGATCAGTCATTATCGAACGTCTCCCACCCGCTCCACCAAGACCACGTTAGTAGTTTCTTTTCTAATTTTTTCTAGTGTTCTTATCATATTAATCATTCATATTAGGTGACATCGTCATTGAACGTTGGATTCAATATGGACCTCAAGCTAGACGACGTACTATTGTTCAACGTGCTCCTCTTCCACCACCATACCCGGCTCCACGAAATGTTGTCATCCAATATGACCAAGCTCAAGTTCGCGTTGTCCGTCAATTCCATCGTCTTGGTGTTGTTCAAGCTAACCCAGCTCTTTATGTTCAAACATATGGTGCTCATCTACTTGATGGTGCTTCACTTGTTGCACAAGCTCGTGCTGCTGGTGTTGTTGAAAATATCGTATGTTTATCATAGTATTCTTGTTTTTTTTCTAAATAATCATCGTTTTCTGTTTGTAGTCAGCCCCAGGTGGTATAGCTGTTGATCAGACAGCTAGTGCATATGGCGAAGAATCATTTGATGCTCCATTAGGTTTGGAGGCTGGTACTGGTCTTGTTGCTGGAGATGCTGAGGCTGTTGATGCTGGTCTTGCTCTCGGTGGTAGGCTCAGTTCATCCTCATCGTACGCAGCATTAACCTTCTCGTCAGAAGATGTTGCCGATTGGGAAGGGGGTCGCTTTGTTGATGATCTAGGTGCTGGTTATGGTGATTCATCATTGATAGCATCAAACATCTCATCTAATGGGACTACTCGTTTTGATGATGCTTTCCATGCTGCTGATACTAATTATGATGGTGTCTTTGATCAAGATGAATATTGCAGATTCATCAGTAAGTATGCGTTCTGATGAACACTATCATTTTATCGATATCATTATTAAATTGTATTCATCTATTTCTAGATAGACATGTTGGAGGAGTCAATGGTCAACTATCATATGAAACATACAACTGATCAGTTTTCTATGAAAAATTAAAAGTAACCAATCAAAGATGAAAGCTCCAAGAACATTGTGAGCTGTTACATGAAAGAAATATTATTGTATTTTGTATAGTCTATTTTTTTCTTGTTTTATTGCTTTATAAATGCCTGTTGTAATTTCAATTATCGTAGGCTACTATTTTATTTTCTGTATTGTTTCGTCTTGATTGTGTGATTTTTTTAATATAATTTTAGTTAATATGATAAGAAACTTTACAAACAAAAATTATGTTTATTTTCTCTATTCAATAAGTAAAGAAGAATTGAAAGACAAAAATTTTTCATGTGCAATCCACAAAGTTTAAAATATTGAATTCATGTATTTTCTATAAACTAAAAGATAATTTGATATAAAAATATTTTCAATATAATAATATATCATTAATTGACTGAACCAAGTAAAATGAAACGTAGCTATTGTTTCAACTTCATGGTTGCATCAAGGCAAAGGAAAATCGAAAGAATATTGAATCATGGTTATACTCATCTATTTGACATGAAAGGACGACATTAGTTGTAATCATTATATATTACAACCAATACATGTTATGAAGTATGATATTATCTAATGTTATTATTATTATTTTTTTTTTTTATTGAACTTAAAAAATAAAAAACAAAAAATTGTAATAACGTTGAGTACAGAAGATAGTAGCATAATAGATCTTTACATTATATTTTATTTAGTAAATGCGGATTTAAATAGCATAACAACAACAACAACAACAATAATAATAATAAAAAAATCTATATACATATATGATCGTTTTTTATTTAAACTTTTTCTGGTCCTATTTTAACAATAGAACCTGTAGGTGCATCAATAATATGTGCTAAATTTGTTCCAATGAGATCATGAATATGATAATCAAATCCTAATAAACATTTTTTTTTAATATCTCTTAATCGAAATTCATTCATTGATATTTCTTTATACATTCGTCTTGATAACATTTGTAAAAGTGTACGTCGACCTTTTTCTAAACATGTTATAAATGATGATAAATTTGGTATTGAAAACCAATATTGATCAATTTGTTTTGGTAAAAGTAAACCTAATTGTATAAGTAAATGAATATCATTTGAATTTAATTGATATTTATTTTCTAATATATATTTATCAATTGATAAACGTATATTATTTGGTAATAAATCTTGAATGAAACGTTGTTTTAAACGATTTTTTTCTATTGATAATGATGATAAATTATTTTCATTTAATTGTCGTTCAATTAATAAATGATAATCATTTGTAAACATTAACATAATACCAAAATCTGAATGAAATAAACGTATTTGATTATTATTAAACATATCTTGTAATTCACAATCAATTAATGTACGATTATTTGATTTAAATGAATATAATTGATGTTTAAATATAATTGGTGGCATATGAAAATAATTAATAAAAGAATTTTTTGTTTGTTCAATAAAAAATTTTAATGAATTTGATGTTAATGATGAAGAATTTTCTATTGAATTATGTTGTATTTTTGAACGTTTTGTTAAAGATGAATTTAAAAATGAATATGAACGTTTCATTTCGATTTATTTCAATCTGAAAAAAAAGAAAAAAACATATTTTATTTTCATTTTACGAAACATAAAATAAAAAACAAACTACAACAAAATAAATCCTTTATTATTTTAATGTTTAATCAGTTTGTTGATTTAAAGGAAATATTTTATCAAATTGTTCAAAAGTAATTAAACGTTCAATATTCTGAGCATAAGTTGTTATAATTGAACGTTGTTCATTAGTTAAATAATTAGCAACATCAATAGGATCTTTTTCACATGGATCAATAATACCTAGACCAAGTTTATTAGGTAATAGAATACCACTACTTAAATAAGTAAATACAGAACGAAAAAGTTTTGTAATTGAATTTATTGGTTGAGTTTGACATTTATGAACAAGTAATACAAGACACCAAAGATTAAGATAAGATAAAGGAGTTTGATTATTATATTGTAAATGACGTAAAAGTCGAAGAACAATTATATTATAATTATGATTAAACATACATCCTGTAAACCAATTGGAATGACCTAAATATAAAAAGAGATTCATTAAGTTGAATTTTTATTAGTTAGGAGATCATCTTCCTTCTATTCAGAATTTTTCTAGTTAACCGATTTACAAGATTTTATTGAATTCTTTTATCATTCTCATGAAAATAAGATGTTATTTTTAAGAGAGATACATACGAATTTTTTTTCTCATAATCGATACTCGTGAGCAGATCTATAATTGTTCAAGTTTGTAGAGTGACGTTTTTGTGGATAAATTCCGGAAGTAGAAATTTAGTTAGAAAGAACGTCTACTACATAGTTTCTTAAGACGATGTGATACATGCAAGTATGAAATGATTTAGATATATAGATATACATACGTATTTCAGCTGCTGCTTGTAAACATTTATTTTTATCGAGCATATCTGTTGGATCAGGATTTAATTCTATTTGTTTTTCATTAGTTTTTTCATCATGATTAAGAAAATCTTCGCTATGAAATACTGGTGATGTTAATATTATTCGAATAGTATGTTGAGGTAAATGACTAGATTTAACAGTTAAACAACCATCAACTATATGAGCTTGTACTTGATAAATATTTCGTATTGATTGTTGTTGTTGTTTAGTAGAATCAAATTCATTCGAAGAAATAATTTGTTTATTCAATGTAATATTTAATTCTCGACAAATATCATTAAGTAATGTTACATTTGGTTTATTAGCACAAATAAGTACTAATGTATATTCATGATCAGTTTTAAGATAAAGACGCATTGCTAAAATGGATATTTTCATAACACCTTTAAGCATTCTATTCAAAAGAAAAATTAAAAAATAAATTTTATTTTTTCTTTTTCTATACCGAAATGATTCTGATGAATTTTCATCAATTTGTTTAATATCATTTAATTGAATACTATCTAATAATTGTGGTACAACACGTATATTTTTAAGTTGATATTGTTCCATCATTTGATCAGAAACATATTTCATAGCTCGTTGTGTATCTTCAACAAAATTATTTAATGCTATTATTGTACTATCATATTCAGTTATTTCAATATGTTTTTTATTTAAAAGAATTTCAAATTTATTTTCATTAATCAAATTTATTTGTTGTTGAGAATTATTTGAATTCACTAAAACAAAAAGAAAAACAAAAACCTGAAATTAAAATAAAATATTTTAAGAATCAATTCTCGAAGAAAAAAACTTGATTGTAGAAAATTTTCTTATTTAAATTATATTTATAGTTCGATATGACTATAATCAAGTTTTCTTTCACTTCTATATAGACATATACTTACCATTGATTTGATTCTGATGTATTTTGAACTAATCAAAAATGATAGAAATATATTTTTTTTTTATCTCAATAAAGTTCGAAGAATAATTTTATATGATTTACATGAAAGTCATTTTTTGTTTTGTTTATGATGTTACGAATAGTTTTAATGAAGTTAAAATATATAATCGAGTAGGTCTTTTATTAACAAGAACTTTCAATGATTCTATAAATGTTATGTCAAGTTAAATGGAAATCGCTCTAATTGAATTGGCTATACACAATAATTAAAAGTATGATATCTTTCTTCAGTTTGCTGTTCTTTTATAGATTCAGCAATATCTGTGAATAAGAATTTTTTCAATGAATTAAAAGTGTGTCTATTATCTTGTTTTTTTTTGTGTACAAATTCAACGTGTCTGTCGAATTAGTCTATTTTATTTATATAAATTATAAAGAAAAAAAAAATACAATATTAGACAAATAAAACTGCAGAAACATTTCAAGAGACAATCATTGATTATCACTTTATTTATCTCTCGATCAATTACTCAAATTAAAAATAAAATTGAAAATGAACGAATCTCATTCATATATGAGCAAAATCAACAAAAACGGACTATGATTATATTCGATTCGAATTTGATTCTTTATAAGAGTTAATTTTTTGAATAAGTTCTTTTCACATGAATATATGTAAAACTGTTAGCTGTTTCAGTTTGCATTTAATTAAACTTAACTAGTTGATTAATTAAAGCACAATTAGCAAATAATTCTCTAATCATACTTGAAAAAATTGTCTCCTAAAAACCGGTTTTTCAAAGATCTTATTTTGTCCGGGAGTGAGAATTTTTGTTTTACAATCATCTCGCAATCCACAAGAAGAATTTGTACCATTTGAAATCGTTTTTTTTTGGATTCCTCATTCAGTTACAAGATGATTTTTTACTTCTATATCCATACTTACAATAAATAAACTCAATTTTTTTGTCAAAAAAATCTAAGCATATTTAGGTAAAACATTGTATAGAGATTTTCTATCGTGAAAAGTTCACTACATAACATACTATTTAATTTTCAATAATATTGTTTAAACTTTATTCGTTTTTATGTCATATCGCTAATGAATGAAATTACTCATATATGAATTAAACTTACTTTCTCTTGTAGGTATCATTTGTGATGAGTTTAATTTACGTTGTTTTTGTTCAGGTTTTTTCAATATCGTATTTATTAAAGCTTGTTCAGCAGCTAGATAAAAATAAAATCATAATAATAATTTTAATTTATTTATAATACTAACCAACTTGTTGTGCTCGTTTAATACTTGTTCCAATACCTGTATAAATTTCATTGGCAATAGTTAATTGTACTTCAAATTGTTTACAATGTGCTGGACCAGTTTCTTTTATTAAATCATATTTAGTAGTTACCTAAAATAAAACAAAGAAAAAAGAAGAAGTTTTTTTTTTATTTTATCTTTTATATTGACCTTATTAAAATTGGCTAATTCATTTATTAATTGTAGAGCACTTTTTTTATTAGATGAAGTCGATGGTTGATTTTGTTGACTTTCGAAATTTGATAATACTACAGGTTTTTGATTGATATCAATATTGTCAGATGTATGATTAGCTAATTCAATCTATAGACATATACGAAAAGATGTTATTTGATTTTCTTTCTTTTTAGAAGTGTTTATACTGTTTTAAGTTTCATTTTTTTCATATGTTTTTGCCCACGAATATGAGCATCCATCATTTGCTGTGAATTAACTTCAATTCCACATGTATCACAAATTAAATTTTCTTGTTTACGTTTTTCAGATTTAGGTAATTGCATCTAAGGAAGAATGTCACAAGAAATAAAAAAAAAAAGAAAAGAATATGAAATTTGATTAAATTTACTAATGATTTTGGATCATGAAAAAGAAGAGGATTAGATATTAGATTTTGTGATTGATCATATTGAGTTGTTTGATCTATATATGATTGTTTCGTTAATGGTGAACACTGATTATGCATAATCAATGGATCGGATATATTGATAAAATTTCCATTATTATTCATTTTTTTTGTTTTTGTTCGTTGAAAAGAAAAAAAACTATAATCTTACATAATTTCAAATCAATCTTAGTCTATTGCCACATATCTATGACTCATCGATGTGACTACAGATTTGACCCTCACTTATGCACTTACAGATGAAACTCTATTTTAGAAGCTCATATTTTTCAGAAAATTCATTCTATCTAAAATGATGTTTTTCTTAATATCAGATCTTTCTGATGGAGCCTAAGAACAGAGTTTTATCCAGCGACATCTATAGGATAGCGTAGATAACTGTATGTAAAGACGTTGATGTTGATTATGAACGTATAATGGCGGAAATAGACACTGACAAGTGACACAAAGAGAAATTCTCATGCATAGATATTCATCTCGAAAAGCAATTAAATCTATTCTATCATTTTGTCGCTTTGAATAATTTTTCATTTTAAAGTAAACTATTAATTAATTATATTGAATTAATTACCATAACTACTTTGGAAACCTTTTCATCAATTATTGTGGTCATATACAATTAAAACTAATCTACTTTTTCGGCTATATTTGTACACTGATATTTTTATTTTCAATATATTTATTCAACTAATTCTTAATTTATTGATAATTTTAACATTCTCTTTCAATATGAAAATACGATCTTTCAGACCTAAACAAAATAACTAAATATATGTGTAACAGAGCTTCATGAAGATTTTGCAGAATCAATTCATCTAAAAATCAGTCGTGATAGGGCATTTTTGGATCTGTCTAAAGATTTTGTGGGGACCAAGCCTCACTTCAGAAATTGTTAGATTTCTTGTCTTCTAATGATAATATGGAAAATCAAATAATGTCCAGGTTTACCAAATTCCAATTTTGAAAATCAGGAGATTTTTGTAAAAAAATAGGAGTTTTCAGGGGATTTATTTTTCTAAAACATGAGAAAAATCAGAAGATTTTTCTTTGAAGTTCAAGCGTGATTTATGATTTTACATCCATAAAATTCCACTTTTCGCCCATAAAGTGAACTTACTCGTCCAGGTAAAGGTGGTGGTAAAAGAACTTTCGTATTATTGAGTTAAAATTATAGAAAGATGATCATTCATATAATGACAATGTTTATCTGGTAATAAGATCTGTTTCAAATGATCTCGTTTATTTAAACACTAGTCATAAGACTTCGAACAAGCGTGACGACTATTCATTTTAATTGTTAGTTACTCTAACTGAATCTCCTTTCATCATCTTGTGATTATCACCTCATAAATATTCGATATGCAAAAGAACTTATTAATAACGACAAATTATATTTCTTTGTTGGATATTATAGCTATTGAATCATGAAATAGATTTCTAGTCTTTTTGAATCTTTTATCTTTTTTAAAATCCTCCTATGGCGATAAAACAAAATTTGTCAGTCGTGGATTTTGTTTTCAATCATTTATAATTCCCATGACTATGAAAGGTATTGCCCAGTTTTACCTTGAAAAGTTCAATTTTCAATTGATTTTCTGATTTCTCACGTCAACAGATTGGTCAAGATAGTATTGGCCTTCTTATGTACTTCTGCCTATGACACAACATCAATTTATATTTAGTCACATAAGCTGAATATCTATAAACTAGATTAAAATCTCATGGAAACCAATTTTTATTGATTAAAAGTTGATACAAATTGATTGAAATGGATTCGAATTTCCAGGAGTCAAATAAAGCAAATTCAATTCAAAAAATCCAAGTAAAACCCTATCATTTCGGTCGACTTTTAAACGGAGAAAAATCGATTACAATACAGAATTTTTCGTCGTTTTTTTTTTATATGATTGACTTTCATCATCAATTAAGAAAATAAACTAAAATTAGGAGAACATCACGAAAATTAGCTCCTGAATTTAGGAGAATTTTAATCAGGAGAAAATTCAAAAAATCAGGAGTCTCCTGGTCAAACCAGGAGATTTGGCAACCCTGATATTGTCATGATCAAATGAACAAGAACAATAATATTGATATTGATAATTTGCAGCTAATAGCAAGGAACTAATCCATATGAATGACAGCTTGATAGTGAAAAGCCAAGATACTGTTTACAACGACGCCATTACACACTTTATTATTATGACACAGCCTCCTCTGTATTGATATGAAGCTAGTTTTACAGCTGTAGTGTAGGGACATCTTCCGCGTGAAACTCAGTTTGATCGAAAATAAAATATACAGATTAAAAGAGAACTTAATATAAAGTATTTCTATAATCATTTTTTTTTCTGATGTGAAGATGTGAACTAGACGTCGCCACTGGTAGTGTATCATGTAGTCAATTGGTGATTCTAGTTACATTTTTTTCGCCAGACCACGTACTATCTATTTCAAAAGCATTACATATATATATATATAGATGAAGAGAAATAAGTTTATTTGATAATATTCCGATCAAATAATAGTTTTCTTCAACAGATGGCAGAATTAGATGGATTCTTTTTTTAACATAAAATTAAATAGTAAATAGTTTAAACGTGAAGAAAACTGAGTATACCATTGACAAGATAACGATTGATAGTATTTAAGATGAAAGCATTTTCTATATTCCTGAGTAGTATTGAGTGTTCTAGACATACGAAATCTTTCTTAGAGTGAACAACTAAAAAAATTTGTTTAAAAGATAATAGTGGAATATATCATCAATACAATCTGTCGAGTTAGTCCGGGTCTGAAATTTTCTATTAACCAAGTCCAAAAATGTTGCATCCGATAGATTCTAACCATCTGACAAATGTATACGGTGCATTAGTCACCGAATACAAAAAAAAAACTGAGGGGTTCATGAGAAATTGAATTTATTCTGTTTTACTTCAGGACTTTTTATAAATTTTATTCCCTTTAGGGTTAGAAATAGAGAGGCTTCACTCTCATGCACACTCTGTTAGGTTTATACTTCCTATTGTTAAAACTGTAGAAAAGATATGAGTATAGAGAAGTAAAATAAGATACATTTAATTTCTCGGGGACCGTTGTTTATAAGTGTGCATGTATTTGAAATTAGCATTGATTATTGAATAATATGGAGTATTTAGTTAATTAAAACTTTAACTTTTATTTTTCTTGAAAACTTCTCGAGTCAAAAAAGTTGAAAAATTCTTTTTCATTTATCGAGTTGTTTTTGATTTTTATATTTTCATCCTGATTTAAACTACGATCTTCGAGCGAAAAAAAAAAATGAAATTCCGTAACGCATGACCACATCGTTTGTAAAAAGTATGAAAGATATTCTTTACATTTGAAGGTCTAACTCGATTGATTGAGTGTTACAGCCCGTCACATTCAAAATTTCCGAAGCCGGACTCAATTTATTGAACGCTGTTGAGATCCGAACCATATTTTGATATTCTAATCTGAATTTGATAATTGTCCCGAAGATACAAGATGGTTCTTTTTTGTATTTGATGACTAGCGCATTCCTACACATTTCTCAAATGATGAGAGCTCGTTGGGTGAACAATTTTTGGACGTGAATCAACCTAGTGGGTTCTGTTGAGCGCCCGAGTGAAGTATGTAAACCGTAGTATTTTCTATTTCTTATTGTTAATTTTAAAAGTAAGAATTTTTCAAATGTTAAAACGAATGTTTTACATTGAATCACATATGTAATATTATATTACAATAAATTTGTGTGTAAACTATTCTTGAATAGTTACATTGACATTTGAAACTATTTGTGAATTTGTTACTATTTAAATAGTCTTATATAGTGATTCAGTCGTATCCATTTTAAATCTGACCTTCTGAAAAGTTGCACAACATGCATGTTTATGATATTGATGTCAGATGTAAGTATTTGTTCGTCTTTACTTTTCATGTGAAACATTTTTTTTTTAGAGAATAAAAAGAAAATAGAAATCAGCTTTATAGAACTTGAAAATTTTTATCACTTATTGTATAAAATAAGTTTCCATAGAAAAAAAAAACGGAAATAACTGAAAAACACATAGTACAAAGTATTTTAAGATACTTGTTGTAATGATTGATTCTACAGGGCTTGTCAAAATTATAGACCCCCCTTGTCATCAGATTTTTCTATGAAAACGAGCTGCTGGATCAAATGTAAGTAGTGATTTCGATAGCTCTCGAAGTTCTCTATCGATTGCAGTATATTGGGAAATTTCAAAGATGACTTTATCAGCAGATTTTTTCGAAAATGCGTGAGACACCCTTTTTGACTCTTGAAACAGTTTATTAGACATCATTTTCAATGCATCCATCTGATAGAGCTGAAAATTCTGAGCAAAATGAGTGGTCGCACGGCTCTCCACGACTTTCCAGTAAGAAATTATAAGTATGTCAAAAGTAAAAAAAACGTGTTTTTAGTCGATTTTCCACAAGTTTTGCGACTTTTCACATACTTATAATTTCTCACTGGAAAGTCGTGGAGAGTCGTGCGACCACTCATTTTGCTCAGAATTTTCAGCTCTATCAGATGGATGCATTGAAAGTGGTGTCTGATAAACCGTTTCAAAAGTCAAAAAGGGTGTCTCACGCATTTTCGAAAAAATCTGGTGGTGAAGTCATCTTTGAAATTTTTCAATATACTGCAATCGATAGAGAACTTCGAAAGCTATCGAAATCACTACTTACATTTGATCCAGCAGCTCGTTTTCATAGAAAAAATCCGATGACACATGGAGGGGGGCTATAATTTTGACAAGCCCTGTACTAATATTTCATTTAAATCTCAATTCTTGGTGACACTAGAGAGTTCTTTGTTTTTTATTACTTTTTCTTGAATTTGTCGTATAAACAAATAAATAATGTTTTATCAATTTGATTTAGTGATAAACATATTCATTTTTGAGTAAATGTCAATCCAGCTGACGAGAGAACGTCTCCAGATATCAAATCACTTTTCGATTGAGACAATGTTCATTCGATGAGTAATAGAAAAGTCTAGAATGATTTACTTTTCCAGATCTTCGTTCTTGAGATATTGGAATTCTACTGGATTTTTCCACAAAAAAAAGTTGTAGTTACATGAAAAATTGACTTTCGACTTCAAACTTTGCACGAATAAAATTCACAATGAGATTAGTTAATTGTGAAAGTTAGAATTGTTCTACTATCTTACTCAATTAACTAATCTCATTGTGAATTTTATTTGTGTAAATGATGAAAAGAACATGGATAATGAACAATCGAGCCAGAGTTTTTATCTGAATCGTTTAAAACAATTTTTAGGAAAATGTATTTTGCCATTCAACTATTAATCGTTCCTAACGAAAGCAATTTTAATACTAACGATAGTTTGTTACTTACGACATCTGTCAAAGTATATGGTGAAGGCATAAGCCAAAGAAAGAAACTCTATAGTATCGTTTGAAGAGAACGAAGGAATCAATCATGTACACGTACACACTTTTCTTCTTTTGTTATCCTATTGGTTTTATTTTGTCTTCATATTTCAATCATTTTGCATGACATAGGTAAATTTTTATCACATTATTGATATCTATAGCGAATAGATAATTACAAAAATAATTTCCGTGTATGTTAATATTTATCTATTTACTTATTAAACATGTTTAGATATATATATCTCAAATTAATTTTTATTTTGTATTATCAACAAATGAAAAAATAATGATAAAATACATACAGACAATTATAATCAATATAATTTATTGAATAATTTGAATACTATTATCAGAATGATTAAACATCGAGATTCATTAATTGCAGAAGGTTTTCAAATAGTTAGTCTATGTATGGTCTGGTATGGTTAGTAAATTATTCAATCTTCTCTTATTCTTTCTAATATATATATTATTTATTTTAATTCAATTAGGTGTATCAGCCGCAGGCAATGTTATTGTTAAAGAATTACTTAATGAATTTCCATTTCCATTAACAGTTACACTTGTACAACTTTTTAGTGTCTGGATTTTAAGTATTCCACTTCTTCGGTATGCATTTATATATATACGTTAATATTAATTTATTCAATTTATTATCTTTATTATTATTCAGAATATGGAAAGTTCCACCGCCTGATTATCTTTATCAAAATCGTATATATTATTTTAAAATTATTATTCCTTTATCAATTGGCAAATTTCTTGCACAACTTTCATCTCATGTTAGTCTTTGGAAAGTACCGGTTTCTTATGCTCATACAGTCAAAGCAACAATGCCTCTGTTCACTGTGTAAGATTTTTATTTAATTATATCTAAAAGATTTATATAAGAAATAGATAAGACAACATATGTGTAAAAGACCTTGTCATATTCAGTGATCCATCTTGAATTAGAATAACATATATGTAGTTTTCATTGTTGCTTTAAAAATAGTCCCTATTCTTAGGGCTAGATTATTTCTTGACTACTTGATATTCCAGTGAATTCAGTTCTATGTCACAGAACAAGTGACCACTAGCTTTAAGTTTTCTCAAAAATCACATATAACATCTTTCTTAACCGTAAGAGCTTCTTGCCAACTTGTAAGATTATCCTTTAGAATAGTCAACATTTTTATTAAAAATTTTTACACATCAATAATCAGCATAGTGTCTCTAATGAACTGATATTAATCCTTTGACGGCGAAGGTCATATATATATATGGCTTCAAAATTTCAATAGGTTAGTAAAGGGATTATTCACTAGTTCCATCTATAGTATATAACGATAACTTGATGAAGCTCACTAGTGGCATACTGTAGGCGCTAGAATAGTATGAGAAAAGAGAAGTTATAATGCTATCTACTATTCATCAATCTCATTATACGATTTACTAGAAAAAATGATCCAAAAACTAAACGACCAATTTTAAAATCAGTTTCGATGTTTAATTATAATTCTAAAAGAAGAGCAATTGACATGCAAAACTAAAGTCAAGAACAAAAGTTTATACTCAAAGATATTTTTGATTATTTTTCAATAATGCTAAATACCTATCCTTAATGTAAATAGTAGTTTTAATAGTTAATGAAACTTCCTACAAAAATGCATTATATACCAATATTTCATAGATGTACTATAATGAGCAAGGTTCTAAAAAATCAAATATGGTAGTTTTCAGATCATAAAAGACTTTGTCGGAGCTATTTTTTAATAGTGCTATCTTAAAGAGCATAAAATTCTGAACAAGATGAGGATTCGCCACATTCTCTATGATCTTTCGTTAAAAAGTTATAAGCAGCACAAAAACCGGAAAAAGTCGAGTTTTAGCATTTTTTTGAAAAACTTTGGTTTTTGTGCTGCTTGTAACTTTCTAAAGAAAGATCGTAGAAAGTGCGGCGAACCCAATTTTATGATCTGAAAACTACCGTGTCCGATTTTTTAGAAACCTTCCCGTCATAGTACATCTATGAAATATTGATATACAATGCATTTTATGTGAAACTCCATTGACTATTAAAACTGCTATTTGTATTAAAGCTAAGTACATAGCATTTTTTGAAAAAAAAAAATCAAAAATACCTTTGAGTTTAAACTTTTGTCCTTGACTTTAGCTTTGTTAATTATGTAAGAAAATTTGTCAAATGGTATAGAAAATTATTTTTTCATATGTTTGATTTATTAGTCTTCAACTTCTATTTGCTTTACAAAATAAATATCGAAAAGAGACCTGAATTGATAGACTTTCGTTTACAACTTATACGTGAAATTTTACAAAGCTATCATTACTCTAAAAACTACAATTGGGTGATATCTGTACAGAGCTGTAAACTAACTACACTCACTGCTAAACATTTTCCTTCTCTCGTATCTCAAACAATGAAAAGAAAAGATGTGTTATATATGTAAAGATTGTGATGTAGGTCTTTGCATAATTGGTTTCATACTTTTGATAAATTTTTCGTTTCAAAATAAATCAGCTGCATCTTTTAAATAAGGTCTAAGTGCAACACTTATGATCATTAGTAATTTTCAAAATATAATTAACTTTGGTAATAGAATTTCATTTTTTTTATGAAAAAACTTCGCCGTCAAAGGGTTAATAACTTCTTGATCAATGAAAGAAAATTTTTTGGCCTCCGGACTCCTAGAGGAGGTACGAGAATATAGAAAAATCAAACTTAGATGTTCGGAATAAAAATTTGAAAAAGAAATAATAGAACTCCTTCATACAATCATGTACCCATACTTTCTTCCAGAAGGTTGACGAGCAAAAAATTCTTTTCCATCTATAAAGAAGTTATTAATATCAATTTCTACTGATTATTGATACATATGGGAATGTTGAGTGTTGTCAACATGTTGGGTATGGATGTAGAAAGTAGACTATTCTAGGGAATAATCTTGCGAGTTGGCAATGAGTTCCTATTGTTCTGAAAGATGTTACATGGGAAATGTATAGTGATTGATAGTATGCAATTTTCGAGAAAGCTTCACGTTGATATGTACTTGTTCCGTAGTAACTATCGATTATAGAAAATTGAAGAGTATTTATAGATGTATTGAATCGAGTTTAAAAATAAAATTTTCATCATATCAAAAATTTGATTTCTTAATTATAGATGTCCATCATGACTGAAAATCTAGCACTAATATTATCGCAATGCGAATCTCTGAAAGATAATGAATATTCATCATTCTATTAAATATTCTTAACCGTAGAATTTCTTTGATAAAAAAAAAATAATTCTATATTTTGTTTATCTAGAATATTATCTCGTTTAATTCTACGTGAAAAACAATCATTTTCTGTTTATTTTTCACTTGTTCCTATTATTGTTGGTGTAATTATAGCAACAGTTACAGAAATTTCATTTAATTTCATTGGTCTTATTAGTGCTTTACTTTCAACATTTGGATTTTCATTACAAAATATTTATTCAAAAAAAGTAGATTTTATTTTTTTTTTGTTCATATCTATTTATTTCTATTTTAATAGTCTCTAAAAGATATTGCAATTCATCATTTTACATTACTTGCTTTATTAGCTAAAATATCATGGTGCTTATTTGTACCTTTTTGGTTTTTTTATGATGGAATAGATATATATTATAATACGAAATACGTGAGTAGGTGATTAGGAAATAGAATTCATGAAAAAAACAATTCAAATATATTTCTTTTTTTTCTTTATTTAGCATGCTTATAATAGAGCAATGAAAGTTTTTATTTATTTATCTATTGATGGTATACTTAATTTTTTACATAATGTTGTAGCATTTACAATGATTTCACTTGTAACACCATTATCTTATAGTATAGCGAATAGTACAAAACGTATTGTTGTTATTTGTATTTCATTATTAATATTAAGAAATCCAGTAACAACGGCAAATGTTATTGGTATGAGTTTAGCTTTATTTGGTGTTATGTATTACAATAAAGTATGTTATAGATAATTTTTTGAATTTCATATACAATGAAGTCTTAGTGAGACTAGAATAAATCAAAAAAGGTTCGTCTTCATGACCGAATTAGGATTGTTTTATTGAATTTTCAAATAAACTCGACTTTTGTATCATGCCTGTGGCAAGAGAAGAACTTTTGGAAATTCAGTATCACAACAAACAGAAATTCTTTTTAGCTGAAACTTTTAGAATATATTTATGAGCAAAATTTCACGTCGAAATTTTGTTTTTTTTTTGTTGATTTTTCGATATATACCTAAGGTTGATTTGAAAATTCAGTAAAATGATCCTAATTCGGACATGCAGACGAACATCTTTTAGACTTTTCTAGTTTTATCAAAACGTCCTTGAGGACTCCACATGAGCTCAAACGATGGATATCAGTTAGAGACCTGCACGGAGTCGTTTTCGGAGTCGCAGCCGGAGTCAATTAAATTTTTTGCCAAAAATTTAGATTTAGCATAAGATCATTTTTGACTTGCAGGTTTTGTTCTCTGATATTTAATGCATAAGCTAATGCATTTTGGAGGTTCCAACCACATCTTATCAAGGTCTATGAACATGAAAGAAAGTCGGAGTCGAAAAAAATCGGAGTTGAGTCTGACTCCGACTTTCTTTCATGTTCATAGACCTTGATAAGATGTGGTTGGAACATCCAAAATGCATTAGCTTATGCATTAAATATCAGAGAACAAAACCTGCAAGTCAAAAAAGATCTTATGCTAAATCTAAATTTTTGGCAAAAAATTTAATTGACTCCGACTGCGACTCCGAAAACGACTCCGTGCAGGTCTCTAATATCAGTCCGGGTGGTCTCTCATAAGCAGCCGGAAAAAGAAGAGTTAATGAAGCCAGTAAAAAAACACGTTCTAATGATTATAATTCAATTGTTTAAATCCAATAAAAAACAGTTGGAATTATATGGATAAATCCTTCTATGAAGGCTAAGCATAAAATCTGTGACGTTTTCTGATCAATGAAGTATTGACGTTGGTATCCGAGTTAATGAATATATTGAATTTTTTTGCATAAATCTAATTAATAAATTGAAATTCTACCTACATTCCATATAAAATTAAACGTCGGATTCAACAAACATTGAGCAATAAAATAAACTTGTTCAACTAAATATTAACTTCAGAAGCTTCAAAAATTCTTGTACGAGTTTCAAGTGTATGTCTATTTGATTTCACACATACACATTCTTTTCATCTTTTTTGTTTTTCTTATATAAAATTAAATCTCATTTATTATTCAGGCTAAATATGATCAACGTCGTGCTCAACATAAACAAGCTATTATCCCATTAGTTCGAAGTGAACCAAATCTACATACACTAAATCTTGATGCTATTCGACTAAATCATCCTGATGCTGAATTAACATCTCGACATCATCCAATATTACATACCAGTGGACCATATTATAACGGTTTTATCCCGAATTATGCAAGTCAATCATATAAAAATATTTAAATTTGTCAACTGATTGTTTCGTTTTTTGTTTTTCCTAATATCATAATGATTATTCTTCTAATTAATAATTTTATTTTATTCTTAAAAGAGAAAGAAAAAAAAAAAAAAAACTAGGAAGATACAAGGCTTAATTTGCCTTCGCAAAAAAAAAAAGATGCAGTAGATCAACATAAGAAATCAACAAAGTATTAATGCAGCAAAAAAAAAAAAAAGGAGCGAGTAAATAATAATCATATTTTTAAGAAAAGAAAAGAAAAAAATCTTTAACGCAACAAAATTTCATCATACAAAAAAAAAATTGACAGGAATGACTGACTGTCTTTTGATCTAAATATTAAGATATTCTAAATTAATATCTTAACTATCGGAATATATTGTTTTGACTAGTTATGGAATGGAAATAGACAACACACACACACATTCGATTGCCTTTTAAAAACAAAAAAACAAAAATTTCGTTATTCATTTTATATATACATAATCATATGACTAGAGAGAAATAAAAATGCACTGTGTGTGTGTGTGTATGTATGTAATATATGTCTTAATATGGTTTGGCTAAATCTTTTGGGCGTTTTAATTGAACTTTTAAACGTTTCATACCAATTTGAAATCCATTCATTGATTGTATGGCTGAAAGAAAATAAAATAGACAAAAAAAAAACTATAGATGAAAAATATTCACCTTGTTGAGCACATTGTGGATTATCATAGGAAACAAAACCTAAAATAAAATATTGAAATTTAGTTTGCAAAAAAAAAAAAAAGTAATTGAGAAATGAAAAAAAAAGAGCGCGCACGTGCAAGAAGATTAAAAAAAAAAAGAAGAACGAGAACTGCATTGGATTGTCACATCACAACATCAATATGAATGAATTAAAAAAAGAGTTCAAAAAACTAAAAAATAAATTTGAAAATCTTGATGCGGCGATCCAGTACATAGTTCAAATCTCTTTTTTTTTTGTTTCTTTCTTTACGTTCGTTTACTCTTTATTTCTCTTTTCTCAAAAACACAAAAAAACGAAAAATATGTACCAAAACATTTTGATTGATTAGTAGCTCGATCAACATAAACTTTAGCCGATATAACATTGCCAAATGGCATAAACATTGATGCAAGTTCGGAATCACCGAATTCTTGTGGTAAATGATAAATAAAAAGATTGCAACCCTCTGGACCGAAGAACTGTGGTAGAGCTATGAAATCGAAATCGATTAATATTATTTTCGAAAGAAAAAAAAAACTTCACTAACGAAACAAAAAAAATCCAAATAATTTTCTTTTTTTTTTCTTTTTTACTAACCTTCTTTGCCCGGTGATGCCATTGCACTCGGTATAAGTGTTGTTGTTGGTAAAGGAGAATAAATAGCTGCTGGAGCATAGATAGGATATTGTGCAGGTAATGTTGTATAAGCTGTAGCCTGTTGTAATTGAATACCAGTAGCAGTATCAATTGTTGGACCAACAACAGCTAGAATAATATTGAAATTATGTCTATATTGATGTTCTATCAGAGGAAGAACATTTCTGGCTATCTTACAGTAGCGTGGCGGACATTTCGTACTAAGTCATTCTGAACTCCTGTCACATATCCGGATGTTCGGAAATAATTTTTGTCCTAGACAACGTTCATTACGAACACCCTATTTTTAATTGATTTTCGCATTCCGGACTCCCGTACATATAATTACGAACATCCTGTCTTTTTTTTCTTATGTTCGGAGATCGTAATGAAAAGTGGGCGCGAAATGCCTCTTTCCTCTTACACAGTAAGGAATGTTGCCTAGTGGTAGATTCAATAGTTTGATATTTTCCCTAAAACTAATTTCTAGGTGTAGGTTTGGACTAGATATAAACGAGATAGTCCCGGCGGGATCAACATTTTATTTTTTATTGAGCGTGATATCTTTTATGATCGTGTAAAACTTGTATCAAATGTCATATTCTCAAGACTCATGTGTTCTAAATTCAAGTGAGATTTTTCAACTTCGTTGACACTGCTAGAAAATAATATCACATTTTTTTTTTGCTAGTACATGTATTACTAACGAGAAAAGGTCCCCAAGTGATCCATCGCTTTTAAATTGGGACTATGTGCATTATATAGATCATAATGAGTTATGAATACTCTGAAAAGAATTTGGGTCCATAGCTTATTACTATGGAGATATAGCATTTTTACGGTATTGTCTAAGCACAGTGCCATGATCCCACTCAGGAACATAAGAAAACCTGAGTTTGGAATTGCGATAGAGCTCTATGAGAATAGTTTATTGTGAAAGTTTCAGATTTCTTGGTTGTTCCTATCCTAGAATACAGTTATGATAAAAGCATGCTTGTACATCACGCATACTCACTAATAGATTTCGAAGTTCTTATTTCAAAATAGGAGTAATCGGAATATCTGAAACTTTCATAATAAATTATTCTCATGAAGATCTGTCACTATACAAAGTTTCAAATCGTAATTTCAAACTCAATTTTTCTTATGTTCCTGAGGGGGAGACCACGGCATTGTACTTAGAAAATATCATATCTCGGTAGCAATAAGCCATGGGCTTGAATTTTTTTCAAGGTATTCATGACTCATTATGGCCTACATAATGCGCATAGTCCCGAGTTAAAAGCTATGGATCACTTGCGGATCTTCCCTCGTAAACGCGAAACTAAGGCCAAAACCGACTGGTTCCGCTTATCACTAACCTGAAGAGAAGGTCAGTCTGATGCAAAGGTTTTGCACTCAATTGCTTAAGCTTCCTATACATACTAACCAATTACAAGAGCAGGTGTATGTCATAATGTGTAGTCAGCATTCTATCGGAGAGGTAATCCGAGACGAACAATTGTTAATAACTTGCTCAGGATTACTCCAGGGCTATATGAACACAGTACTTTGCAGATACGTGCTGAACAGTACATTTATTCAGCTATGGCAATGACCCTATTAGAAATTGTCATGAAGTTATAACAAGCAACATAATTGATGCCCTGCAGCACAAATATTATGACATCATGACGGTCATTGTGTTCTGTATTAGAACATGAAATATCATTTAAGTTCGAATCTTCATAGAGTACAATCAAAAAAAAAAAAGAAGAAGAATCGATCCTAATATAATATACTATTATTATCGAAATGTTTGTTTCCAATTATATAGAAGATTAAATATTTACAATAAACAGAAAAAAATCATCTAGTTCATTTCATTGCCTTAATCCCTATAAGTTACAATATTAGATCTTCATATTGAGTTAAGGATTTCCGTTATAGAATAAAATTATTTTCTATTCTATAATTTTATGTTGATAAATAGAAAGTTATTAATATTTTTTTTTACTATTAGAAAACAAAAACTTACTTGAATATTGCATGCCTGATGAAAATAAATCAGTTGATTGACCATTTGGACCAGGTCCTGTTGTTTGATAAATTGTTCCTGGACCATTATTGACAGGAGATGCATTGACTAAAGAATAATTAGGAAAGTCCATATTGTCACAATCACCTATGAGATTAGTTACTCAAATTTATACATAAATATTAATATACTTCTATTTTTGATTATCCTTTTATTTCAAAAGAAACACAAAAAAATATTTTTTTTTTTTTTTTTATTTACCTGTTGATGGTGTCATAGTACCATTACTCATTGATTGACCAGATGTTGTTAAAACAGGTATTGTTGTATATGTTGTTTGATGTGTACCGGTTGATGATGCTAATATAGCTTGTTGTTGTAATTGTGTATATCCTTGATAATTTAAATTTGCAGCTATTTGTTGTAAAACTAATGGATTTGATAAAAGACCTAATGGTCCAGCTAATTGTTGCATACGTCTTAATTGTCGTTCTTTTTCTGTATCAGCAAATTTAACAACAATAGATGATGATGCACCTGGAAATGTTTGACTTCCATGTACATTTTGTATAGCTTGTTGAGCTTCATTATGCGTAGCATATTTAACAAATGCACATCCTTTACTATCACCACTTGGTCCTCGTAATATTGTACATTCTTCTATAGTACCATAAGGTTCAAATATAGTTCGAACATTTTCTTCTGTCATTTGTTTATTTAACATTCCAACAAATAATTTTCGATCTTCTATTAAAATAAAAAACAAAAAAAAAGATTAATTCAATTTTTCATTTACATTTTATTCATCATTAAAAAACATCTGTCATTTCTTCACATGTACACACATATATATATATTCTAACCGTTATTAACCGGATATACTATTTCTGCCTAGCAGGCTATCTAGTTTATTAATCATGTATTGTGACATGTGACATATTTCACCTCTTTTTCTCTATTCATCTGTTCTATTATATTTTATATTCTCATTACACAGCAGTCGAGATTTCTCATTCATTAATAAATATATTATCCTAATGAAAAAGAGTATTTAAGAACTTCTTTTTTTTATTTTCTCACCTATATTTCGTATTCGATTACTTAATATTGAATATTGTGTTTGAATTTCGTTTGATGCTGCGACCATCATTGGATGTGTAATATGGGTATTGAAAGAGGAATGTTGATGAAGATGTAAAAAAAGAAATTTTCTTCTTTTTTTTTTTTTTTTTCTCTTTCTTCTTTTCTTTGCTCGGAAATCTCAAGCGTCTATATACTATACTCTTGTTCTTCTTTTTTTTTTGTCGACCGGAAAAAGTAGTCACTCTTTTTTTGCTTCTGCTTCTTCGCCCTATATATATTTTTTTTCTTTTTCTCTTTCTCAACTACCTAGCTAGCTATCCGACGCTCTTTTCTATATGTCGGGTCAAGTTTCCTTCTTTTTTTTTTTTTTTTTCTAACGACGAGCGTTGACGATGGGAAATCTTATTAAGCTCCTTTTTTGTCTATCAGAGAAAAAAAAAAAAAAAGAGGATCCTACTATTCGCCCACTCACATACCGATTGGACAATTTGTTTTATTCATCTTGCTGGCTTCCTCTTTTTTTTATGAGCGTGCATTGCCGTTTTTCTACAGTTAGAAAACAAAAAAGAAGAAAAGAATTTTCTTTCGTCTACAACTACAATTAACCTGATAGACATATATATATATATGTGTGTGTATGTGGCATGATGAAACAACAGAAAAAAGTTTAATAAAAAAAAAATAATCAGTAGTAAATAAAGAAAAAGACCAGAAGACGTTGGTGACGTTTTACAACGATGAGGCTGAGCACATAAAAACCAACACGACGATTTGACATTACACCATTTATTTAGAGAAATAGAAAAAAAACGTGGTCAGGAACAACACAGGCACCAATTACTACCATTAATAAATAACGACAAAATATATATTATGACTAACTCACATTAATTTTTGTTGCTGCTGTCGTTTAAAGTTATATAAACAGATGCTATTTAAAACAGATTATGATGATGGGGAGTAAAAAATAAAATAAGCGGAAGAGTTTGCAATGTCTTTCCTTTAGTTTTAAAATATTACTAAAGCATAAATTTAAAATAAGACTTCGATTGATGTCGATTCACTTCCGTTTTTTTTTTCTTTTCTCATCAACAAAAGCTTGTTCATTTCCTTTGCATTCTTTTTTTTTTAGTTTTACTCTTGTATTCACCGTTTAAGGTATATATGTGTATGTGTCGTGTTAATCTACAAGAATTCTTTTTTTTTTAAAACGATATCAGCCAATAAATAAACGATCGATGAAAAAAAAAGGACCAATAGAAAGTAAAATATGAGTATAATAATATTACCTGTTCGTGATTCGCTATCAGCTGGTTTAACTTGAATAGGACGACTCATCTAAAATAAAATAAAACAAAACAAAGTTAATAGAAATTCCTTTCTGTATTTTATTATTGAACTTATATCAACTTGATACTACTCCTTAGATTGTTATTTGGAGGTTTTTTTTTTCTTCTCCTTTTTCTATTTGTAATTACTTTTTCTTTTCTCGTTCGTTCTCTAATCCTCTATGCTTGTTTCTTCTGAACCACATAATTAGCAATTGGAATGAGAAGACTATCTAGTGCATAGTATATAGCACTTCCGTTTTCTTTTTTTACCAGAGTAATATTCAACACAGCTCGAAAGTTAATTGCTTAGCACGCAATACTATGATATGTATTTTGCATCGTTGCTTTTCCCTTTTTACTCGCGCTTTTTTTCTATTCATTATTGTTTTACTAGAAAAAAAAAATGCACCGTTCATTCTAACTCGCCAGAGGCGATTTCCGTTTCTGTTTGCATCTGACATTTGTCACAATCGATATAGGATACGACATGTTTGTTGCAGTTCGACCATCTGCATATCTTTCTTTCACTTGAACGACAGTAATTGTATGCTCTCTCTCTCAACAGTTAAGTTCAAAGTAGCATTGAAGAGGAAAATCGACACGTGTCCCGACAACATACTAGTAGTTTTAGTTCTTTTTTTTTTTCGTAAAGACAATTATTCAGACCGAGCGTGTATAATGAATGAAAAAGAAAAAAAAAGAAGATAGTAATTTCCATATAAATATGCATTGTAATGCAGAACTTACAAGTGTAGTTAAAGATTCCGAAGAAGTAGAAGGAGAAGTGTCAGTGCTGTTGTCACGATATTTTCTTTTCATTGCGCGCTTTCACCGCGCTTTCCAACTGGCGTCGGCTAGTCGGAATTGAAATGCATGCTCAAACACAACATACACGCATAACAAGAATAGATCGATTCAATAGTTACTCGCTCTCTCTCTCTCTCCTGCGCTTTCTACAAACTACAAATAATTTTCCGAACAACAAAAAAAAAAAAAAAGACGAGAGCAAGACGATGCGAAGAAAAAAAATATATATCTAAGTTAATGGAAAAAAAGACGAAGCAAAAAAAAAATGCATTTTCCGCCTGCTGTTATAAAAAGCACAAAACATGTTCATTGTATGACTAGGAAATAGCATCACGCGTTTATTAGATGAAATGCACACAAAGCAAAGTGTAAGCAGACGTCAAATGAATGAGATTGAATAGAAAAGTTAGTAAAAATGTTCATCCATATGAAACATTTGTAAATGAAATCAATGCATTTGTCAATTGAGAAATCCCTCAGGTATATAAGAGAACTAAATTTGAATAAAAGTCGACATCGATTGATTAATGTCTGTTTGAGGTTTTTTTTTTCTATTAGATATAAATCGAAGAATGAAAAAAAATAAAAGCGTGACTTATAATACTACAGAGGTTTCTTTTAATTTTTGAACTTATATATATATTTTTTTTGTTCGAATGTGAATATTATCTTAAAATGGAATGACAATAGAACAAATCAAATTGTATGCCGAACAGATGTTTAATTATTGTAATACAAAGAAACATCTTCAATTTATTTTTACTATTCAAAAACAAAAGAGATTTTTCACTAATGATTTCAACATATCGATTGTTAGATACTAATATAATTTCAATTTAAAATATCATTATCTTATTTACTAACAAATAATTATCATCATACGCATGATAGGGAATGAATTAATTGCCAAGCTAAATTTTCTCGGATTAATTTTATCATTTATAGATCCTTTCAACTTGAATAAATGACATGTTATTATTGAATAGAGTTGTGAAAAAAAAAAGATACTTGTTTTAGATGGAAATATGACTTTGAAATTTATATCATATGAAAGTTCGCCGAAAACAATAATTCGTAATATGAATAGGAAGTCATAAGATAGAAAGTTAGCATAAAAAAAATTGTTTTTTCGTATCAAAATCTTTACAATAGGTGGAAGATTTTGCTTTTTATTTCCTATAATCTTCAATAATACACCTGAAATTTTTGGTAATTCTCTATTTATATCTTATTTTCGATGAACTTTCGTTCGTATCCTACTGGAAGAATTTTATTTCTAACTTTTAAATTTTTCGTAATATTATCTATGATAACTAGTGACATCTACTATACTTACGCCAGGCAATGTTCGTCGCTCATGTAGTGCTTGTTGAGCTTTGAGTGCAGAATCACGATGACAATAGGTAAGAAAAGCACATCCTAAAAACAAAACAAAAAATAAGAATTAATAAATTATCTTGTTTTTATTATATTTCGAAAAGTAAAATTTACTCAATGAAGAGAATTAACGAAGAAAAACAAAAAAAAAAAAAACTTCTTACCACTATATGTATCGACCAACATGATGAAATTTTAGCAAGAAAAAAAAACGTGAGATTCAATTCAAATGTTTTCTATCGAATGAATAACTATATTTAAAAGTTGACCATCTGTCAAAAAAAAAAAAAAGAGAAGAAAGAAAAAAAAAATCAAATAGACGAAAGCTTGTTCAACATCATCGATCGGTTATATACAGGAAGAAAAATGATTATTAATATCGTATATTTGCTTCTGCCCTATACATCGCCGGCCACTGCGAGAAGAGAAGCAATGGCATTGCAATTTTTTTCTTCTTCTTCTAGTCAGTACGAACGAAAACAAGTAATGCCGTCATGAACGAACATATTTGACAAGTCGTCGAATCTCGTTTTTTTTTTCCTTCTTCTTCTTCTTCTTCTTCTCCTGTATTCTATTTCATGTTCCGCTCGGGCAGATGGCCGCTGACACGCGACCTACATCTCAAATACGATCAATCGATTGAACAATGACTCGAGTCATTCATTCACCTTCGATTATTTTCCTTTTTTTGTCTTGTAGTATGTATACCAAACGTGAATACGATCAAAAAGAAAAAACATGTAAAAACTACCGCTTTGATATAAATGAGAACCGGAAATATATGTGCGCGAGTATAATATTTAGCCTAGAGGCGTTAATGAATAAAAAAAAAAAAAAACGTTTTTTTTTTTTCAATTACTTACCACGATGCATGCCTGTAAAACGATCTTTTAGTACGGTTAATTCATAGATTTGTCCAAATTCTTCGAATATAGGCCGTAGATCATGTTCTTCTAAATGTCGTGGTATTTGTCCAACAAATAATTTCACCGTGTCTGTATCTTTAAGATCCGATGATGGTGATGTTGAACCATGTGACATATAAGCTGTTGGTGAAGCGATTGGTGACATATATGAAGAACTTGTCGGTTGTATAGGTGTTAATTGTGATGATAAATGACTATGTTGCAGTTTTTTATTCTGTGTTGATGATGATGATGATGATGAAAGAATGGGAGGGGCTGTTGTTGGATATATAGTTGCATATTGCATTGATGATGTTGTTTGAATAGGAGTAAAATAAGTATGTGATGATGGTAATGGTTGTTGATTGTATTGCATGGGTAATAATGATCTGGAAGAATGAGTAAGCACACTTATACAAAAAAAGAAAAAAAAAAAAAAAAAAAACGACGAAAAAAAACAGATCGCTTAATGAGACCTATGACTGTAGTATTGACACAAACACACACTTGCTACAATGCATTCCAAAAATATAGTAACAGAGAAAATGAGACTATGCAAGGGTAACAAAAAGGCAAAAGAAAAATCTCCTTTCTTTTTTTCTCCCAATGTCCCTCATCGATATCTATACTTGCATTTTTTTTTAATACGATAGGCAGAAAAGGCAAAAAAACTACTATGATTAGTGAATAAGAGAGAGAGAGAGAGCGAGGAAAAAAGGGAAAATCATCATTGCTTTGTCGACCACTATAGTAAGAATGAACAACTAAGAAAAGAATTAATTTATATGTTAAACCAAAAAAAAAAAAAAAAGAAAAAAGAGAAGAAAAATGTTTGTAGCTCACGACATCAGTATATTGACATAAGACATTGTCGTCATTGTTATAAGCAACAACATAGTAAAAGATCGATGCGATAATCATCTTGTTGAACGCGTGTGAATAATGATGGCGTTTTCTAATCTATTCTAATAGAAAAGTTAATGAACGGCAAATTCTAATAATCATCATTTTACTATCCAATTTTAGTCAGTGATCACAAATAGAAGATGCTTTTCTTGTTGTACGATCGAGCGTGCGTGCACATTAAAACAATTAGGAAATTAGATTCGATCAGTAAACGGTCAAAATTTGTCCATCATGGGGGATTTTTGCTTTTGCGTTTTATATATTCAATATAATTATCAAAAGAAAAAGAAACATGGAAAGAAAAAAAAATATATATATATATATATATAACTCATAACTAGTTCAATCAAGCAACCAAAAAAATTGTGTAGATCGTCATTGTCGTTTTTCTTTTTTTTACCTTTGTATTGTTATTTTTATAATAAGACAAACATTCGTCAAAAGCTTGTATGTTCAAAGAAAATCATAGTTGATTGATCGTGACTATTTGTTTTCTGAAGAAAAAAAAAAAAACATAAGAGATCAATGTTACATTTATAGTAATGTTTTCTTTTTCTAATTTAAATACTAACATCGACTTTTTTTTCTCTCTCTCTCTATATATATATATTTACTTTTATTATTTGTTCAATGAAACGAAAGCACCTGTACTTATTTCCATCGTTCTCATTCATTTTCTCGTGCATTCTAATGTCTTTCAAAAAAAAAAAAAAAAGAAATCACAAAATATCGTTAAAAGACTCTTTCGATCAAACTTATGGCAATAGGATGTAGAAAATTGATTTTGTGTCGCTACAACGCTCATCATCTCGACAAATTTAATTAGGGAAATTTTTGAAATAACAGAAAAGAATAAAAAAAAATAGAGAAGAGAGACGATAGACTGAATACATTTATGTTTCTCTTATTATTTTTTAACTTGACAGATGTCTAGATATCTTTTCTCATCATTTCAATGACTGATTTATAATTTGTTCAACATTAATGATGATGTTCAATACAAACAGATGGAATAAAAAGAAACAATGTCTCAATTGAATATACTGACTTTGATGTGTCTCTCTACATGTCACTCATTCATTCATATCTATTGGTTATGCTTATTGTGACATTTCTCAAAAAAAGAGTAATACAGACAAAAGAAGAAAAAAAAAAAAAAACTTCTATTATTATTCAATAATCAAGAAAACATTAAGAAGTAATATTTTTTATAAAAAGAAAAAACAACAACAAACTCAAATGACAAATCATGTCTATAACAATCATAATAATATAGAATCATTAAATATTGATTCAAGCGGAATGATTAGTCATTTCTAATTAATGTAAATCTAGTGCAAGTATAACGTCACTTGTCAAGTATTTTATATATTTTATTAGAAACAGGAAATCTTAAATTATACAAACGATTCTTCTTCTTCTTTTTTTTTTGCTTTCACAATCATTTTTGTTTTTTTGTTCTATTTTTATATAGACAACCAAATTAACATAATATAGTCTCGGATCTGTTTGAAATTCAAATCATCTCTTGTCGAAGAACATTAAAAAAAATTACCATCACACATTTGTATCATGCAATCGAAGACCTAAGATTATTCCCTATAATAATATTATGTATTCGATACTCTAGATTATTAAAAGATTAACAAAAAAAAAAAAAGATATTTAATTCTAACAAATAAAAAGATCAAAGCTCACAAGGGAAATTCTCGAACTAATAAATTGCTTTTGAATGAAGACTATATGCATTATGTAAACCTAAATGTGATATGAATATTCTGAAAAGAGTTCGTGCCCTTAACTTATTTCTATAGAATAGAATATTGCAACATATTGGGAATTGAACTATGTTCTGCATGAGTATAATTTTTTACCGGATCCGAACAGAAATTATTTATCCGTACCGAGATACGGGTATGGACACTTAACTCTCGGGTTACATTACTGTGACACATCGCTGATAGTTTAATAGAACGACCGATTAACTATGTGATGAAAGATATCACTATTGAACAGAAATATTAAAAAACATATATTTTCAAATTTTGTACTCTACTGCGGAGATACTGTACTTTTGTCAGTATGTTTTAAATGAATGTCGTAGTTCTTTGCAGAAAAATTGATTTTCGAATTTCGACAGACAAGTCTTGACAAGAATAGTTTCTTGTGAATGTTTTGGATCTTGTCGCTGTTCCGATTCTAAGATACAACTATAGAAAAAACGTGTCTTTTAACATCACTCATGTAAACCGACAGATTTATTGTTCTTATTTCAAGATTAGGAGCATGTCAAAAGATCTGAAGCTTTCTTCTTAAGAGAATGCCTCCTCTTTCCGAGTTTCTGAAGAATGACTCATAAGAAATATTTGAAACTTACAAGATGAATAGATCTTGATGAATAGAGCAAAAGTTGTCATAGTCTCCAAATTTTCAAATACTTTGTTTTAGGAAATATCTGGGTTGTAGAAACTAAAAATTGCTCCGTTTTCTTAGTCGCAGTAAGTCCGACAGAGCTGGAGTTTTTGTTACAGATACTAAACACTATTTGGGATGCGTACTCTAAAGATACATGTTTTCTTTACTAGAGAAAATCTGCCAAAAATCAATGGCGCAATATTTTTCAAAACAAACAACAAATAGGCGCTCCAAGCAGTGTTCAATACTCGTTAAAAAATTTCAGCTCGATCGAACATACTATGACAGAGAATTGGGATTGTTTTTGCATCTTTTTTTGTGTCAAAAACAAGCTTTTCTGTATATATCAGGACTTTTTTTTCTCCAACTAAAGTGATCGAGAATCGGCTGTGTTCAGCAGTGTTAGAGATTCATGACTCACACATTCAGTACACTTAGACTCTATTATTAGGAGAATTTTGCATACAAAGTATAATTACATCACGAGTTTTTCTGTTAGGCATTTCTAGAGTTAGGTTTAATAAAAGAAGAACCATTATCTACATAGTGTCTGACAGAGAACATTTCGAAGCTATACTAAAAATCAAAAAAAATTTTATATTAACATTCAGAAAGAAAAATTCTTTGTCGTTCGTCGAATAATATGATTATCAAAACAAAAAAGTCTAAGTTTCTTCTTACAAGTGATTCAATACTTTGATAATACTTCACTAATCGATTGACGAAGATTAATATTGAATAAAGTTTTGAATCAATTCAAACAATAATAATAAACTAAATATAATTATAAATAGTTATGAAATTAATGTAAAAAGAAAAATAATACAATGAATAACAAACAATAGATAGATATAAAATGTATTTATAACCACAAGAGAAAACAAAATAATTTTCATCTTATTATCATCTTTCTATGAATAATCGAGCTTTACAGACTACAAACGAGTGTTTAAATTTAATTTCAATTGACATTCTATTATTCAAGACAAGTATCTGCCGATTCATATGCTACAATTGATTGAGATGGATTGTGCGAACATAGATTCTTTGATTGCTGTTGTTAGATCTGAAAGAATGAAACAGAATTTTACTCGACTTCATCGTAGTCATCACAATGACATGACAATTTTCATTGAAGAATACTCTAAATTGACGAGAGAAATAGTAGCGACGTCAGGATTTTTAGTCAGAGAAGGACTGAATGTGTCCCAGGCTTTCTTACGTGACTACCGTTTGCAACAATTTTTATAATTTTCCATGGAAAGGCTCAGTCCTAGAGGCGTACGGAACTTCAGAATTTATTCTTATCACATCTAAAATAATTCTTCAATACTGGTTTTTTTGATTTATTCAGTCAATGATTACTACTTTTTTGAGCCATGTCTCTACAATTATGTTCTAATCCATATGATTTATAAGATAATTTTGCTTAAAATCATAGAATATTTTACTATAAACTTGAGTTTCTATCCCGGCAAATATTTTTCTTATGGACCAAGCTCAATGATCGGATCCGGAACTGGTCTCGTAATCTCTAATCAACCTCTTCTCCTGTGGAACCAACCATGATTGATTTGTACTTAAAAATTTTTTTATCAAAAATGATTTGATTTTTCAAGAGTAGTATTATCATTTTTCAGAGAAAGATATGACGGCGAAATTATTTATTCTTCTTTATATAAAGTATACAATCATTCTATTTGTTCTTTGTTAATAGAGAATTTTTAAGTTAAATTATTGATTACATTAAATTCTTTTAGATATATTAATCATCAGCATTTACTAATCGATATTTTATATTAATAAAAAGTAATTAAACATATTCTCTATTTTGTTATATCTTTTTCGATTGAAATCAATTAAGTAATTGTTTATTTCGAAGCTTTTAAATGTTATGAAATTATTTATCAATTAAAAAAAGAAATGAAAGTTAAATAGCTTTTGCTATAACATAGTTTATTACTCGTTCATGTTTCTTTATTCATCAGTTTTACTTACTTTTAAAAGAGTTTTTAAGTAATTGAAATAAGTTTTAAATTGAGATGTATCGCTTTCGAATTGAAATTCTTTTTTGTAGACGCAGTTAACTATTAAACAATTCCAATTTTCAAATACTACTTATACTTTGTTGACAGATCATGAATATTAATCCCTGAGAATTTATTTTCTTTATTCACAATAAAAAACAATATAAGCTAAATTATCGAATAAATTAATAAGAATTAAATCTTTGTTATAGAATAGAACTTCATCGAAGTTTCCATCACAAATTGTTATTCGTCAATCTTTAAACTCACGAAAGCAAAAGTTTCCAAGTGTATGATCAAGACTATATTTAAATGAGAGGCCATAGTGAATACTGTAAAAGGCTAAGAGAATTCGGTTGTCTGAGCCTTTGTTCTTGAGATATAAAATTTTTACTAATTTTTTTAACAGAAAACTGTAGTTAAAATTCTGTATGTCAAGAACAAACCTTCAGACAACCGAATCCTCTTACTCACAATAGCCTCTCATCTGAATATAATCTCGATCAAACAGCGATCGAACACTTGAAGAGCTTCCCTCATTAGATAGGGAGATGTGCAGTTACAGTTTACTGAACATTAATGTCACTGACTCAGTTTAGCTAGTGCATATTGAAACACACCGCTCTAAAAAAAAAGGGTATATTTTGATAGAGTTGATGTTTCAATATTGCAACGAACGCAGATGTCAGTGTCCCAGTAGAACCTATGTAAGTATTACAGTATTTACACAATTTAATCTTTAAACAATACCAAATATGATATATATATATATATAAACGAAAACAGGTATAGAACATTTGTGTCGTACAGTTGATCGATGAGTAAGATACACAAATAATCATTGATTAATACATGACTATATACATACATGAAGTTAATTTCTGTTGAAAATTGATCAATAAGTTACTAAATAAAGAACATGTTTCTTATCTGTTCGGAAAAATTTTGTACAAAATCATTATCAAAAAGATTTCTATATTGATTACTAATAACAACATATTCTTTTTAGCTAAACACAATGATCAATATTGTATTTAGTATCATCGATTCCAATATTATGTACAAAGAAACAATCATACGAATAGTGTCGGGACACAAGGAATTACATTTTCTATTCGTAATGAGAGTAACAAATTGTTGATCAGTAAAGAAATTTTTGCATGCAATTCTTTGGTTCCCCATAATTAAGTTGATATCAATTGTTTTTAGTTCAATTAACATAACTCAATAAATCAAATGTACGAAATATTCATTCATATGAATCAATTAGATGATTTTCTTTTTCTAAATATACAAAATTATCGATGTATTAATTCTTTGTATATACAACCAACTTAAAAAATTTATTGATATAAAATGTATCTTATATAACTTCTACATTGATAAAATAAACAACCCGTAAGATATTATTCATAGTAAATATATTCATGTCTTTTTCATTTATACTTTTAATATAAATATTTTACATAATCAATAATGTAAAATCATTATTATATAAACTATATTTCTATAAATTATTAATCAGAAATACATTATCACATTTGTTTTCTTTCGTTTATCAATTTACCTCTTGAGGCTATATAAGTCGTATTAATATAAATATTGATCGATTCCTTATGATGAACATATGGATATATATATATATATTTGTGCACTCTTTTTTCTTTCTTCTAATGCCTACATATACAAATAATTGATTTGTCGGTAGACAAGATAAGAAAAAGTAAAAGTGAATGGGTCAAACATTTGAACTCATTTATTCTTTCTTTCTTGATTTTGGATCTTATTTCAAACGTAAGCATATTATCATTAAAATCGAACACAGAAAAAAAAAGTCGTCAGTCAATATACTATAAAAGACTATGTTGATACCTATTTTAATATGATCAAACATTGAACAATGAAAAAACAATGACGTAAGGATTGGTATCAAATACGAATATATGTATTTTCTTTTTCAATTGAATATTATTACGTCGAAGTAGTAATTAATACATCTAAGTAATGGTTTTTTTCCATTATATGACAAAAGTTATGTATATGTATATATGCAAACGAGAGACGAAGAATGTGTAGGCGAAAGGTGGAATGTTATCCGTCACTAAGAGAATTGTATGCAGCACTTCAAGTGACTGAATAACAAACACGCGTATTCTTCTCTTTTCAATACCCACACATACCTATATACAGTTAAAGAACGAGAAGAGAACGAAAAAGAAAAAGAGAGAACATAGCTGTAAAAAAAAAAATCAAACAAAGTATAGAAATGTGTATGCGTGTGTCGAAAAAAATGTTGTCTAAAATGACATTTTTCTATTCACCTTGAATCAGCCATTTATACAAGTAATTGAATGAAACGAACGCGATAGGATAGAGGTAACATTACATTATAGATTCAAATCTCATTTCATTCGATTCAATTTGTATCATCAAAAAAAAAAAAAACTCGGAGAAATATGATCCATCATTTTTGCTAACAGCATAACGAATTTGTAAAATTTAAATGGCACCATTAAGTCATACAAAGTATGTACGAAATCATAGTCTAGACTTTCCTGTATGATTATTGTTCTTTTTTTTTTCTTCCCTCCCTCTCAATGATAAAACATTATATACAGATATTCATCATAAAATAAGATAAGATAGTATTTTTTTTTTTTTTTCTTCAAGTAACAGTACTACGACATGATAATGCTACTGTTTATTCTCTAATGACTTTATCAAGAAAAAAACAAAAGTTATTTTGTAAATAATTATTATTAATCGTACCATCAAGAATAATCACATATAATATTATATCATATGTAAGAATAGATTTTTCAAAATAAAATAATCGATGAGTAAGATAAAGCAAAGAAAAAAAGGCGCTTGAGAATTAGAGACAATAAAAGATATATATATTGCTTTGTTTTGTGTTTTTTTATAACAATCGTATGAATAATCCTTGACGATACTTGATTTTTTGAATTAATGAAAATATTTAATCCTATTTAATCTTCTTCTTTTTTGTTTTTTAAAAAGTAAACGACAACCTTTTTATAACGGTGATAACCTTGATCAACAACGATCAATGTCGAATGGAGATAATAAGAATTTATTTGATGTTAAATATAAAGTACTATTACTTGGTGATACACTTGTAGGTAAAACATCATTACAACGTTTTATTGCTGGTAAAGATTTTCGGACAGATATTGGTGCTACTATTGGTAAGTATATGTGATTTTAATAAAAATTTCAATAGGATTGTTCTTTTTTTTTTTTGTTTGTAGGTGTTGATTTTATTAATAAAATTATTCCCATCGAACAATCTAAGATTAATTTACAAATATGGTAAGATTATCTTCTAAATTTTATTATAGAATAAAAAAAATATTGAAAGATAACATTAAGTTATAGTAATAAAAGATTAAATAGATCATTGTGAATTTATTTGCTATGTTTCATCTTCTGATCTCAATAGCCCTAAAGGAGCAACTATTTAATAATAAGTTTATATGCTAGGATGATATATAAAACACACGGATTAGCATATTTAAAGAATGATAAAACAAGAGTGTAGAAGATGAATTATGATGGTAAAAGGTAATTGATATTGTTTGCATTAGAATGTTTCTGGAAATTCAATATATGTGAGACAAATTATTTCAAACGGTAGACTCGGAATGATTGCTCGAGCAATAGATAACCGTTTAAGGATTTAATAATTCTTTTGAAATATTTTGTCCAAAATGCATAACATAGATCATTACATATACATTAACCGTAAGCGAAAAATAAATCATTCTAGTAAAGACAGTGATAAGGTCGTTTGAGTGGTGTATAATAGAAATGAGTAAGATTCGTTTATCACAAACTTGGGATAGAACGCATAAAGCAAATAGATTATTGTAATATGATGAATAATATCGTTTTTTTTTTTGTTGTATTTATTATTTGTTTTCGACTGAAGTATAAAGTTATCTATTGCGTAGTCAAGGATAAAGGTTGCTGAGCTCCCACGCTCACCGATTGTAAAGCCATAGCAACTAAACTTTGTCATCAGGTAGAGCTCAGCCATCTAAACATCTCACTATTAAAATCTTGATTACGCCATAACTACAGGTAGATTGTTTATCTGATTATAATCAAATATTTCAAATGACTAATTTGAATAGAATTTTTTGTAACAACCTACAATCATAGGAAAGTAAAGACTAGTAGAAAATATTATTGTTCATAATGAGACCTAATAATCTCTAGTAGAAATGTGGAACGTGCGGGCGGTCTAACCACAAGTGTGATTTGGGTGGCCGTTTATCATGTGTCTAATGGATGTTTGTTTTTTTTTTTTTTAACCAAAACTTTGATCTAGATGTAAGATAGATTTATTCGTATGAATGTATTATATACAGGGATACGGCAGGTCAAAGAAATTTTCGAACAATTGGTCGAGGTTATTATGCATCAACAAAAGCATTTGTTCTTGTTTATGATGTTACAAATATGGAATCATTTCGTTTAATTGAACATTTTAGTCAATTAATTGAAAAAGTTTGTTAAAAAGAAAATTTATAAATAAAAATTTGATGTAGTTATTTTGTTTTTTTTGTGTGATTCTAGGCTGGATTAGATTTAGAACGTCGATATTTAGTAGCTAATAAAATTGATTTAATTGAAGATCGAAAAGTTGATGAAGAATTAGGTCAACGAGTAATAAATTTGTATAAAGAAGATTTACAAAAAATTTTAATTGTATTTTTTTTTTGCAGTTTGCTCTACGAAATAGTATGGCATATTTTGAAACAAGTTGTAAAACAGGTGAAAATATTCAAGATTTTTTTGAACAAATTGCTTCTGATCTTGTTCGTCACAATCATCCAAAATTAGTATGTAATTTATTTTCTATATTAAAAATAATTTAAAAAAAAAACATTTTTTTCTTTTCTAGCTTGAATCTCATTTACCGATATTTAATAATTTTGCTTTTAATTATCATGTACCACCAACGATTGATCATAGATTAAGTGAAAAATTACGTAATATAAATAGTCAACAAATTGATCACACAAAAAAGAAAAGTAAATTTAAATGTCCACAATTTTTATCATTAAATTCAACGAATAAAAATGAACATTTTCATTTTCGTCGTTTTTTTATATGTTGTCATCCAAGAAAAACAACTGATACTAAAGATTAAATGAACATTTACATACTCAAAAAAAAACAAACTTGCAATTTCTTTACTGTGTGATATTTATTTATTTTTTTTTATATTGAAGGCATTAGTCAGGTGTATATATTTGTATGACAGTGGTCTTGTTTTTTATATAATCTATTTACAAATATTCTCTTTTTATTGAATATAATATCAATATAGAAATAAACTTATAATAATAATAATAAATGAAAGATTGGAATATATAGAATGATAAACTTAGATTTCAATATCGATCTAAGAAAAGATAATTGTTAACTCTAACTAAGTTTCAAAATATGCGAATATTAAATTGAAGACAAGTTTGTCTAGATTATCTTTATTGAACACTCAAATTCTTTTTAATGAGTGATCAAAAAGTTTTTAGACAAAATGTTTGATGTACTTTTCGATAAGTCAAAAGCTATAAGTTAGGATGCTCTTTTCGAATATGCTAAAAATTGTTCGAGTCGGTCGTTTTGTCAAGTGGATACTTCTCTACAAAATGTAATATTGAACTAAGCTGTAGCTTTTAGTCAAACATTTTTTCAAGAGCTCTCTTCAACGTAAAAACAGTTGCCGATTTTTCAAGAATAAGTATTTAGGAAAAATGAAAATTAAGGCTCCTTGTCGAAAGACAAAAACTAATGCATTCTATAGAGAAGATTCTGATCTACAAGCTGATATATAAATAAAGATGTTAATGTTTAGTTACGAATTGTAGTAGTGAAAATACAATAATTTCCTAGCCTTTCTAAAGATTATTTTACTAATCTCGAACAAAATTTCTAAGCCCATATTTGAAAAAGAGCATCCTATCTCATAGCTTTTAACTCGTCAAAAATACTGACAAATCGTCGCATAGACAAAGCACTGCAATATATCTTGTCGATATATCGATATATCAGAAAATGATTTTATAGATAAATTCAATAGTATTATCATTTTACTTCTTGTAAACAATAGCTTCAAAGAGAAATTGATTGTGATATTGAGAAATATAACAACAATATCTAAACGACACGAGCATCAACATAATGTTTTGAAAATTATTTATACTACAGACTGTGACAGATGACCTCCAGACTAACATCTTGTTAGAATCTATATATATAATATTCAGTGTGTTTGTTGTGAATTTTTCTGTGCCGAGTCAAAGGTTAGCCGTCGAATAAGGCCATAAGTGGAAGGCCTCATGGGCTATTATATGGGGTATCCATAGGTTCTCAAGTGCTATTTTATGGGAGTGTCTCTACGTTCTCAAGGGCTATTCTATAGGGGTACCCATGGATTCTCGAGAGCTATCCTATAGCAGTACCCATATATCGTCAAGTGCTATCCTGTAGAGGTACCTATGGGTCCTCAAGGATCGTCCTATAGGGATACCCATAGGTCTTGAAGGGAGTAAGGCTACAAGAGCTACACGGGATATTAGGCTATAAGGTCGAAGGCTGCATGGACTATAAAAATATATGTGATATAAGAATATGAGGCTGCAGGGCTATCTATCTATACACATAATATCGAGTGTCTGCATGTCTTCGCTAGTATATGAACTACTTCCTTGTTGCCATTCTGGAGCATAAAGTAAACAATGATGAAGAAATGTGTTGTCCCAGAATAGATCGAATAAAAGAGTTTTATTTAATTAGTAGCAACAGCTACACTATATTTCACATTTAAATCCTACAGGAATTGCTCTATTAACTAAAAATATGCATTATTTGTTTTTATCACACGAGTGACAGAGCGCATCAATCTATCGGAATAGTTCATTGAACTTGAATTCAATCGTTTCTATAAAATGTCTGAATGTTTCTCGAGTTAAAATTTCTATTCTGATAAACATTTCTTCTTAAAAATTTCAATTATCCACCCTGTCAATTGATTACAAAAGAAGTTAATGTCTTAAAAAAATACTTCCTCTATAGTGTGTCTTTTGACATAGGAGTGAATAGATGTAATCATTTTGATTTCTTCATTCTTCTTAACAAAATGTTTTTTTTTTCGTTTGAAGACGAGGTGTAAATTATGAATAACCGACAATTCTAATAATAACGAGTGACCTAATAATAAATGAATCAAAATGTTTTCTTCCTTTTATGATATTGAAGAACTTGTTTTAAACTCACTCGACGAAACGGTCAACGTTGTTTTTCAAATAAGATTTTTTTTCCTTGCCGAAAAAACTCGCAGGTACTCAACTACTGTAATCTTCTATTATTTTCTTAGGACATTTGTCAAGTTCATGATCATCAAGTTCGATGATAAATATAAAGTATTTAGCATCAATAGATACAAGTTTCTGAATTATATTTCTAAAATCTTTTCAAGGCTCTTGGTTGTGTCATTCAGGTGAAAAAGACTTATTTAATCTTGAATAAACTTAAATCAAACAAAGAAAATGTTTCGTGTAGTAGTATGATGCAACATATTTTCAATTTCAGCAGAATTGTTATTTAAAAAATAATTTTAATAACTATTTTGGTTTTTTGCCAGTTGTAGTTGGATGGTTGTCATTCTTTTCGACTTCTTATCAACAGGAAAAATTTATTTGAAAGTCTCTTCAATATCTTGACAAGTACTCAAAAAAGAAAATGGAAACTTTTTGACCCATTTGTTATGAATCACGTATTAATGACTAAAAATAGACATACAAACGGGAATAATTTCTTTTTCCCAGCAATGTCAATTGAAATATTGAGAATTACAAAAAAAACTAGTTCAGAATAATGTAAAAAGTTACATAATAATTAATTCGTCATGATTATGCATACTGATAAAATCATATTAACGTATTACTGTTCAGATGAATTCAATGAGCACAAGATATAATTGAGTATGATAGTCATTTTGTTAACTTAATTTATGTAGACAAATAGACAAAAAATATACCATTCAATATTGTCTAATTATAATAATAACAACGATGGTATAAATGAAAATATAGATGACTACTTCTTATAATTAAAGTATATATAATACAAGAATTAAATTAACGTAATTGTCATGTTTCGTTATAATATGAAATAAAAAATAGAATAAGAAAATCAACGATAAAAGTCATTAACTACAAAAACTATTCTAATAAAATTTATTATTGTATTTTATACACTTGATTTGCTAAAACTTGAATTTATGTCGGACGAATTTTTAGTGTCAGGTATATTTGATTTTGAAATAGTTTGTTGATCATCATTATCATAAGATAATGTAAGCATTGGAACAGATTGTTCTTCAAGTGTTTCTGAAGGACTTCTGTTTTTTCGTAGAATACTCTTAGTTGGTTGTTGAGTTAAAGATGAATTCCATGGTGTATTATTTAAGAGATGAGCAACACAATCATCAGCTGTAACATCAGATTCATCATGATTATATTTAGAAAAAGATAGTTTACGTTTTGGTATTGTAAATGAAACATATTCATGATCATCGATATCATCAGCATATGCGTTTGGTGATAATAATGAAGTATCTTCCATTTCTAATGGTATTTTTGTTAAATCTATGTGTCCACGTTGTATAATTTGTGATAAAATATCTGGATGATCTTGACTTATTTTTATAGATAAACGTCTTAATTGTTTTCGTCTTGCAACTAATTGTGCCATTTTACGACGACGATGTTGAATAATAACAGGTAAAATCATTACAAAACATAATATATACATTACTAATACAAATAATGGTTTATATGATGGACGATGTCCATCTTTAAAATTTGTTTCATTAGTTTTTAATAAACGTATGTCTTTACATTGTATATCAATATCATTTAATGGACGAATAAAATAAAAACAAATAATAAATAAATAAAACAATTCTTTTGATATATTATATTGATTAAAAATTTCAATTGTATTTTGTTGATATTGATATGTTGGTGGATATAAACCAAATTTTCTTTGTTCATGTTCAAATAAACGAAATGTAAGATAATATGGATAATTTGTTGTTAAATTATAATTTAAAATAAATGTATCATTTTTTCCATATTTAATATTAATTGTTAATATACGTGAAGATTTATTTTCATTTCCAGATATTAATAGAATTAGATATGAGGAAAGATAGATAATCGTTAAATAAAACTTATAAGAAATTCTCATGTGATCGATCTATAATAATAAAAAGTTTACTTTCACTTCTTTTGTAAGTTGTTTTTTTCTTTATTTTCATGCTATTACGCTACATGGAAAAAACATCCTATGAAAAGAAAAAGAAAAGAGTGTTTGTTTTATATAGTAACATTGGTGAATCAGCTCCTCACACACAATGGATGAGCAATGCTTTCTCTGGAGTTTATATTCTTTTTTTTCTTCCTTTGCCTTTCTTGTTGTCTTTTCCTTTCTGTGTTCGTCAAGGCACAAATATTCTTCTACTCCTGCTTTTTTTTCTATTTCTTTAGTAGCCTTTGTCAATATAAGAACTTTTAGAATAACAATTTTCAGTCGATTTATATGAATTATGATAGAATAATTTATCGTATTACTTGAGTTAAATTTTATAAATTTATCAAATAAATAACAAAAAACAAAAGAGCTATTTTTGGAATGATAAGAAAGAATGAAGTGAATATTTATTGTTATTACAAAATTTATGACATGTACACATTAATCATACACAATGGATAGTATTATGTTGAATAAATTTCTTATCATACCAAGAAGAGTATGAGAAAAATTGCGTGCCAAACAAAACAATGTCACAGAGTACAATTAATATTTTTGTTGAAATAGGATATTATCATAAATAATATGAAAGAAATTGTGTAAGAAATATTACATTACCGAGGAAAGTTTCGGGTCGATTTTATATATATATAATTTTATTTATATTATCTCGAGGACATAACCCATGCTACCACTTTTTTAACAAATGCGTCGCAGTTGAGATGAAAGAAATAGACTGCTTTCAGTGCGATGCATGTGCGTTCGCATCTACGACGCAATGAACTCAGTGTTTGCTAAAGTATTCACTGTTCTCGCAGTTGCTGAAAAATAGCCAATAGTAAATAAATCTTAATTTTCTAATTCGATGGTTTTTAAACATAAACAATAACGGCTAAATGAAGTATAAAGAGATACATCTCAAGCATACGAGCTCATTTCTTTCTTTTTCTATTACCAAGACTCTTCATCTAGTCTCTCAAATTATCAAGGCAAGCATCATGAATACTTTAATAAAGTAGTTAAAGTAGAGATTTTCTCACAAGAATTTTTTTAAGAACGATTTTGTTATAAAGTTTGATCAAAGATTTTAGGGGTCGAGGAGTCTGAATCGGAAATCGGTTTTTCGAAATTTCGAGTTCGAATTTAACACAAAATTTTTTTTTTTGACAGAAAAAATTCTTTTGTCATATAATCAATTTTTTCATAAAAAATTTTTCGTAAAAAGATGATATTTTGACAAAATAAATTTTATGAAAAAACTGTTTTTCTGACAAAAAAAAATTTCTGGTAAAATCGAACTCAAAGTTTCGAAAAACCGATTTCAGACTCGGATTCCTCGACCTTAAAACCTTTAATCCAACTTTATAAAAAATCGTTTTCTTAAAAAAATCTCTAATTTAACTACTGTATTAAAGTATTCATGATGGTTACCTTGATAATTTGAGAGATTAGATGAAGTGTCTTGATAATAGAAAAAGAAAGAAATGAGCTCGTATGCTTGAGATGTATCCTTTTATATATTTTTTATTGCTTAGATTTTTATTTTTTTATTTTTTAAAATTTTCTAAACTCTTTCATTTCTTATAAATTTTTTTATCAGCAATTTTCTCTAATTTTCTAATTTCTTGTATTTTAAAAATTTTTTGTGATTCCTAATAAAAATATTAATAAAGTGAAAACGTCACCTATGTCGTCATTTCTACCAACTGCAATTTTTTTACCGTTACTACCCGCAACTACAATTTTTTAATCGCACTTACGCTTAACTGCGATTGCATTGTGACTCGTAATTGCGAAAAACTGTGACGCAGTTACGCGTAGCTGTGATTTTTTTAAATCGCAATTACGCGCAACTACGATTTTTTCATCGTAGTTGAGCGTAACTGCGTCGCAATTTTTTCACCATGACGGATCACAGTGCGATCGCAGTTACGACGTAATTGCGTCGCAGTTTGATCGCAGTCAAACACATGAGAACTTAATAAGATAAATGAGAGCTGTTGTGTTCGTTCGTCACAGACAATTAAAAATATAATGAACAACTTCTTCAGTTTCTTCAGCTTGGGAAAAATAACGATTTCTATCAATGAGACGTACTGCATGAAAAAAAACCGGTATTTTAATTGTTCTTAAAGAAAAACATGCAACATAACGTTTACAATTTCCCTAGGCATTAACTCAGTCAAATATGGTTTATTACGAATGTTAAACTCTGTCAAGAGAAGCTTGGATTTCTACAGACTGACAAACATGTCAAAAGAAAATTTCTTCTTAAGGAGTTTCTTTCAGTGTATCAGGCGTGATATAGTCTGTTCTTGAATTTTTAAGAAAAAACTTGTCATAGATAAACAAAAACACAATATTTTAATTTATGCTTTCAACATTTATTATTAAGTATAGAAAATAATTTTTCGTCGTAATTCACTTACAGAAAGAAAAAATAAACATTAATCATCGTTTGAAGCTTTTATGAATCACACTCATTATATACTTAATAAAATTCAATGTAGAACTTTAATTGCTCAAAACTATGATACGATAAATATTGAACATTCATGATTATAAAAAAAAAACCTTCGAACACAAACAAAATTTTTTCATCGTTATTAAAATTTTATTCTTTACTATGTGATTTAATGAGTTTAATTTTGTTCAATAAGTCGACCAATATTTTTCTCAGTTCTGTAACGATGAGAATCTTCAATAAGAAGAAACTTCTGATGTATGGTGATAGCAGTCAAGGGCTATCTTTCACTTGTTCTGATTTCTATAACAAACGTCAATATTATTCAAACTCTCAGCAAGGTTGACGTGACCAGATGGATAAAATTTCTCTTGAAGTTACAATGTACATTGATAATAATCGAGAGATAAATCATACTTTGCTTGATTAAGAAAAGAAACACCGATCGAGCTTGGAACTGTTACCGCACAGACTGGTTTTGCAATTACCAGTTCGGCCCGGTTGAGCTTTTCAAACCGACTGGTTGTCACCGGTTTTTTAGTTACTTCTTAGAGTACTAAAGCTAGTATATTTTTGTTTGTTTTTATTGATTTGAATGTTCGAGAAAAACGATTCTAAACTTGGAATCGTCCAATTTCTGGTCGGTATGGAAATTTCAATTCTAAACTTTAGCTTAACACTTCGTACTATGGAATGAGTGATCTGAAAACATACTAAATGTATTGATGATAGTCAACAAAATTTACTCATCGATTCACAACTTAATTCAATCTAAGATCGAAATTTTGCATCTCAAACTTGCTTCTGGACTACTACTTGCCACTGATTGTCAAAAACTTTCAATAGTCAGAAGCTCTCAGATTATGTTCTAATTGCCTAAATAACAAGATTGCTGCCTTTTAACATAAAAGTTTATCCGCCTGATAGTCTCATGCAACTTTAAAAAAAACGTAGATCTTAATAAAAATAAATCTAAAAATATGTAGTCTAGTTCAAAATTGAAATTTATGCCTGATTTAATTTTCCTATCGCCAACAGTACCTGATGAATGGGAGAGTCCTTCAAGTAAGGGTAACACTATTTCTTAACTTTTTCAAGGCAACTATGTAAAAATAAAGCGGCACCCTACTTTCATGTATGTTAAATAATGATCTCGAATAAGAAAATATCAAGCTTATCATTTCTTGTGAAGCAATTATGTATTATTAGATAAAGTCAGATAAAATGAGACACTAATATTGTACTATATTACATGTTGTGAAATGTCACATGAAACATTTTGAAGTAGTTTTTTTTTGGCTTCTTAGTTTTAGCATGTATGGAACGTGATGAATTAAACAAACTATGTACCTGTCGTTTCAGTTCATGTTGTGTTCACAAGAAGATCTTAGTAAGACTAGAAAAATTCTAACAGGATTCGTACACATGGACCTCTGAAGCGGAATTATGACCCTTTTATTCAGTTTTTAGGCAAGCTTTATCTATTTATCGCAAAATCAAATAAGCGAATTTTAACCCGAAATTTTGCTCTTCAATATGTCTCATACCTCTAGAACTATTCGGAAAGTTTTAGCCGAAAAGAATGTTGTTTTGCTGAAATATTAAATATTAAAGTTAACTCGATTTTTGTGGAAAACGATCATTTTTTTTTTGGAAATTCAATATTTTAACAATCGAACACTCTTTTCGA
>CAJNOL010002155.1:22105-45074 GCA_905250125.1 Rotaria sordida | reverse complement strand
GGGCATTTTAATAAATCATATTATTTTATGCATGATAATCTCCTGATGATCTAGAAGTTATATGTTGTAATTCATTATGTATTGATGAAATAATATTTTTTGTATTTAAGACACTTTGTTTTGCTGTTAAATATTCATCTCGATAATCATTTCTTCTCAATGGATCATTATTTATTTCAGATTCCATCCAAACATTACGTGCTTGTGTTCGATATCCATCTCGATCTTTTGATATTTTATCAATATAAGCAGGATCATCCTTAAATTTATGTTGTCGTTGATCTATTCGACCATTATCATGACGCATCATTGCTTCACGATCAGTTTCAATACGAGTTTTAGCTAAACGTTTTGGTGTTGCATATGCATCTGTTGCTGTTGCTGCACGATCAGCTATTACAGAATCATCAAAAAATAATGGAGGATTTGAACGTGATGAATATTGATTATTTTGTTGATCATCTATGCTATATTTTGGTATTAATTCAACAGGTGTAAAACGTGCTATATCATGTGCACGATCACCTGCTTCATAAGGATCATAATAAAGACGAATAATTGATGGATCAGGACGTTGAGATACTTGAGGTATAACAGGTATATGAGAAATTTGTTGATTTTTATCATATAAAGGTAAAATTTTATGATCATCAGATACGGAATTAATACGACGTCGCTGACGACGACGCTTTTGACGTTCACTTTCAGAATCTGGATTATAAGATTTTTCACTGTCAGCTTTATCAAGAACTTCATCTAATAAACGATGTAATTTTGTTCGTCCAACTTCACTTTCAGTTGTTTGTGGCATATGACGAGGTGAATGAGTAGAAACAATATTATCTGCTGGTTGAATATTAATTTTTGGAATATCATGTTCAAAAGCTTGATTATCATATTGACTTAAACTTGAACGATTAGTATCTAAGATGACAAAAAAAAAATAATTTATTAATTAATATCGAAGATCATCTTTTATCTGGATGATATCAAATTTTCTCATTTAGATTTAGAAAAGAACGATTGAATTGTTATTTATCGAGTATAGTTTTATATTTGCTGTATGAATTAAATCATTGTCTTCAACCAAATGAAAAACTTCGTACAATTTCATTAACAATATGTGATGGTCGTAATACAGCAATATGTCTTAGTCGTTTAAGTATTAAATTAAGACTTCTAACAAAAATTGATAATGATTTAAATGGTGAAAAAATTCTTAAAAGTCTTCAAGAAGAAAAAAAATATTGACACAAAGTGAATTCTTATTCAATTAGCAGTAATAAGTCCTTTAACATATATCATTGTTGATATAGAATCAAAAATTCGAACATGTTTATATAGTATAAATAATGAACAACTACTTATTAATGATATTAATCCTAATTGTTGAAGTATTGTTACAGAAGAAATTGTTCATATAAATGAAGAAGATTTTCTTATATGGAATTCTACTGCATGGCCTATTCAATTAGAAGATATTATTCATACAACAGGTAGTGAAAATGAGTTTATTGGTGAAATTATTTATGGACTTTTAACAAAGGACTTGTAATCTAGGCATAAATTACTTCGTTTGGTTTCTTATCTAACTATGTGTAAATTAAAAGGTATTGGAGCATATTCTTCATTACCTTATCTTTTTGATATTGATATGAATTTATTTTCATAATAAATACTTACTTGGTACAGATGAATCTTGAAATTTAATAGGAGATTGCTAAAGAAAATAATCGAGTTTTTTTCTTGAGAAGAATATCTTTTTTTGTTTTGTATTTACTTGAAATTTTTCTTGTAAACGGAGTTTATTTCTCCAACGTTCAACATCATTTTGACGACGTATTTCATCCAATGGTATATCAGCTGAAACTGAATGACGAGGTGTATGAGTTGAACTTTTTTCAGATTCACTAGGCGTTAATCGTCGAGATGATGTACCAGTACCAACTAATGGATCATTTTGAATTAATGCATGAATAGTCTTTTCAGATGTTGGTTTTTCCGTTATTGATTCATTTGACATAGTTTTATAATTCTATTTAAAATAAAAAAAAAAAAGATAAATATATTAGTTTTTATTGTTTCGTTAATCGGAAGGAATCGAGACATTAAAGAGTGTTCATGTTGACTCAACTAACATCTTTATTTATTTAATCATTTAAAGTAATAAAGAAAGATGTTAGGAGAAGATCAGTATAAATATTGTATAAAAATTCTGAAAAAAAAAAGAATTTCAAAAATCACTTTGGGTTATATGTATAGTCAATTCTAGTTCGGATCTTACAGGTACAAGTTGGAACTGAAACTAAAAATAACTTAGTTCTTTACAACTATAGTCATGAGTATATATGGACAAGATATGCCCGGAACTGGATTCAAACTTTTTTCTATCTCCGATAGAGGCCAGGACCGAAACCACGTGGTTCTGCTCATGTCTAATTATGAGCGAATTTTTCCAATGTCTAACGACAAATTTCTTGTGAATTAATTTTTTCTTAAATAACTTACCGTTGATCGAGCTGATGCTGGTGGTGCATTATTAACAGGCTAGAAACAAAAGAACAAAATTATGATAATATATTGAAAATCTATTGCTCGATATACTTTAGTTAAAGCTCGATTCTTTGGTCGTGGTCGACATTTATAATGAAGATAACAAAATACGAAGATTAATAATAAAACAAAACCAATCGGTCCAAGAATAGCACCAATAAGCCATAATTTACGATCGGTTGGTGAAGTTTGTCCACTATCATTAGTTGTACTTCTTATTAATTCACCATCATAATTATAACCAAGTGTATCTATGATTTGTTGAGGCAATAATCGATCCGTAGCTGTCTTAACTTGAATAGCTGATAATAAGGCACCTGAATTACATAAATCACTGACAGAGTAATCTACTTTATATTTTCTTGGAGTACTATTAGAAATCTAGATTAATTTTTAAAAAAGAAACAGAAGTATTTTGAAAAAAAAAAATATATATAAAATAAAAAAGTATGTTCATTTAATTCCATTTACTTCAGTTATATCTGGAAGTAAATTAACATCATAACCACTTGAACATATTTGACGTTTAATACGTTGTCTAGGTTGTGTACAATTTGGATAAGTTGAATTAGTTAGACAATTAAAAGCAAAATTTATCGTTCGTATTAATCCTTGACGAATCGATTGTCGAGTATTATTATCAGTTGGAGTGAAATTTTGATTTAATGGAGCAATAATAACTAAATTAAATAAGAAAAATATATTTTTTTTTATCAATCCATTTATAATATCAACGAACTTGTAGACATTAAAAATGATGCATCTATTGTTGCTCTTGGTAAAATAGAAATAGTTGTTGTACTCAATGTTGAATTAACTGTTTGACTTATTGCTATAGATAAATTACTAGCATTTGTGACTGATGATTGTGTAGTAACTGTTATTTGAGTAGTTACGTCTAAGAAATATTAAAAAAATCATAATAGAGAGAACAAAAAAAAAAATATTGAATATTCTACATTTCTAGACGGTGAAAAATTATGTTATTTTTAATTTTGTTACCTGTATAAAAGAAAGAATTAATTGTTATTTGTGTTCCTACATTTGTAGAACTACTCGTAAGTGAATTAGTGAATAAGAGTGAAGTATTAGAAATTGATGTTTCTGAATTATTTTATTGTGTTATAATCATCATTGTGATTTAGTTAGATTGTGTTGATATTAGAGATGAAACACTGTGAGATTCAATAGTCATTATTGAAGCAAAACTCGATGAAATATTAGATACTACAGTGTTTCAAAAAAAAAGAATTCAATAAGATGGGAATTGTTGATGTTTGGGACAATGGAATAGAAATCGCAGATATCAATTGAGATGCAGTTCGTACATTAATCATAGTATTAGTTATTAAAGTTCTACTATTGATAGAACTCATTGATTGATTGTCACTACTTGGACTGAACCCAATAATATGTGATAAAGTAACGTTTGGCATTGTATGCGTATTCATGATAGTTTAACGTGGCAGAGATTGTGCTTGAAGTTATTGAGCTATTGAATGAAATAGAATTGAGAGAAGTTGACGAAATGATAGTATCTGTATGGAAAGATGTTTGATTTGTAAATGTTATAGATGAAGTTGATACTACCGTAGCAGTACTTGTTTTTATTGAGTTACCAATAGGTTCACTTGTACAGTCGAGGACAATTGAAATTATACGCTTTGATTTTTTTTTTTGTTTTTTTATTCCTATACGTTTTTATCTATTAACCTAGTATATATAGGGAGAAAGCATAGAACTTGCTGCATCTTTTGGTATATTTACTCTGAACATCAAATGCAATTTAAAATGTAAAAAGTGTATCGGAAGAAAAAGGACATTTTTTTTAATTTACATGGTGTCCATAATGCTGTAACATTTTTTATTTCATACATATTTCGGCTTAGATAAATGATAAAACCTTGAATTTTTTTTTAAAAGATGCACCATCGAAAGCTCTACAAAACTTGTATAGACCAAATCCTATAACGAATCGGAAAAGTTCTCGGAATATTTTCTATATGTTGGGAAGTCATACTGCCACCCATAAGTTGTTCATTTTGAGTATAAAAAAATTATCAGAACAGGTAAAACGGATTCAATCATATAGCTTTTATAGAGTGTTTCACGGCACATCTTTTGAAAAAAAGAATTCAAGGTTTTATCATTTATCTAAGCCGAAATATGTGCTAAATAAAAAAATATTACAACATTATGGACATCCAATTTTGCAAAAGAAAAAAAAATGTCCTTTTTCTTCCAATACACTTTTTATATTTTAAACCGCATTTAATGTTCAAAGTAAATATACCAAAAGATGCAACAAGTTCTGTGCTTTCTCCCTATATATAATAGGTTAATAGATAAAAATGTATAGGAATAAAAAAACAAAAAAATCAAAGGGTATAATTTCAATTGTCCTCGACTGTATAGGTAAGAAACAATGAAAAAGTACCTGTATTAGATTTGACTGCGGATATTGAATTATTTCCAAATAAACTCATAGCAGTAGTTATGGGATTAGTAGAAGATTGTGACATATTAGCAATTCTGCTGATTACTACTAACGTTGAAGTGTCTGTCAACGTTGGAATAATGCTTGTATTTAAGTGAGAAGTCGTTATTAGTGTTTTTACAGTGTTTGTTGATGATATAGGTGTAGTAGATGTCACATTCGACATCATTAATGATGAATAAACTGAGGTGTATATATTATGCATATTACTAGTAGTGAATGAAACTGATTGACTCATAGATGTACTTGAATTGTTTGTAATTGTGGAATTTAATAAAGACAATATGAGTAAAGAAGAACTTGTTGTTATTAATGGTTGTGAAGTAACTGCTACTACTGATGCAGTATATAATGAAATTGAATTATTCATAGGTATTGAAGTTATAATAGTTGATGTCGAACTTGCAGCAATTGTAAATGAGGATGAGTATGTGCTTTCATTTACTACTAAAATCAAAGAGGAAACGATCTATAAATAGTATTATATGACATCAGGGCCACTATGATTATTATTAACCATATATGTGTGTTAGATGTAGCATTGCAAAAATGTTAGCAGAACAAAGTGCATATATATATATATAAGATATAATAGACAAATATATATTGTGAAATATTATGTGCTATTATAAATGAACAAAAACAATAGGTCTTTGATAGAATACACACTTATACATAACAATAAGCATTAATTGTGAATATACAAGAACAAGATTCAACATTCAACTATAATTACAACAATCTTACCATCAGCCCTTTTAACTAAAGATATTAATAAGTAGAAATATCTTTATTAAAACTATGTACTATCTACATTAATTTAAATACTACGTCAATTTAAATATATTTTCTTACCTCGAATCATTGTCTTAGATAGATCTTTTCTTGATGAAGATTCTAAAAAAAAATAATAATTAAACATAGTCAATTTTATATTTATTTCTACTAACGATAATTTTTTATATTATAAACACTAAGCACATGAAGACCACCACAACAACCAATAGTCATATCAGTTGAACTTTTATAACATTGAATATTACATAAATTCGAATTTGATAATGGTTGATTTAAATCATTTCCACAATGACATAAATTACTAACAGACAAAAAAAAAACATCAATAAAGAATAATAGTAAAATTTTATTTACCCATTCATAATCCCTGCATAAGAATATTTTATAGAACAACGTTTAATACATTCTTCAATTGAATATACAATACCCATTCCTATCTTCAATGTTATACTATCAAAACATCCTTGATAACCAATTAAATTATTTTGACAAGTATAACCTAAATCAAACAATCGTTTTTCTTTTTTTTTTTTTGAAACAAAAATAAATAAATAACCTATACTATATGTATCTATTGAATTAAATACACTATAAATACTATTTCGATTATGACCACCACATTTTTCTGATGTTAAACAATTGTAAATACATTCATCATCAGATACTCGACCATATTTTCCATATTGTCGACCACAACGACATTCATTACCATGTTGTATACCTGCATAGGGAAAATTTTGTTCTTGACATGCAAGAATACATTGTTGTGGAGTTAATAGTTCATAATCACTAATAAATATATTTAGATCACGATTACCAATTTGATCAATAAAACAACCCAAATAATGATTTGATGCTGAAAAAGAAAAAACAAAACATAATTTTCACTGATTAATTAAATTTTATTATTTTCTCTTACCATAAATAATCGTTATTTGAACGATTGAATAATAGAGTAAAAATATTATTTTCATCGTAATTTTCGATCATACCAATAGATAAAAAAATTTTTTTCATAAGATTTCATCAATCTAAAAAAAAAGATTTTATTTCTCTATGATTAGTATTTTGTTGTTTTATCGATTTTTTTTTAATAACAGCGATCATTCGTCCTTCTCTTCTTTCATTATTTATATCAAAGAAAAAATTTCTTTGTAATTCAAGAAAACAAAGAATTCAATATATTTAAATCTGACAAGGCTATTTTTAGAACAAAACATACAAGTCTACAAAAATCATTTGTCAAATATACTTTACAAGATTAACGATTTTAAAATTTAATCATTGAATGACCTTGATGTATGTTTTGATGGTATCGATTGTTTGTAAGTTTTCTTTTTGCCATTCTCACTCTCACTCTCTCTCTCTCAATATAAACAAAATAAAAATGAAAAGAAAATTTTGTGCATAGTTACATACTTCTATGAGTAAATGATATGGTATATTTATCAACAATCAGTCTATTAAAAACGACAAAAAAAAATTATACAATGCGTTCATGTTAAAAGAAAAATAGAAGAGATTACTTGTCAACTAACACACATCAATGTTTGAATAAAGACCAAGAAAAAAAGAATCGATGAGATTTAGGGCGTGAAATTTGATCCAATTATGTTTCTTCATTTTTTAGAAGATTGTAATACGTGAGAAGAAAATATATTTTAATAGAAAAAAAAAATTTACAATAGAATCGAATGTTGTTACAAAATAAGATAGAATCATCTATAATCTCTTTTCTAATATATGTGTACATGTATAGTTAAAATACAGAGACTGTATCAATTATATAACTAAATGGAATTTTTATCATAATATCATTCCTTCTTTTTCTTTTCAATTACAGTTAGAAATGAACTTTTAAATGAAAAGAAACCTAATGATGGTTTGTCTAAATATATGTACACATTTTAATAACAGTCGTTCTTCTCTTCAAACATTACAAACAAAATACACATATACATTTAGGTTTTCTCTAGTATCAATTTCAATGATGTTATTTTATCAGAATAAAATAAAATTGATTTGTTAGTGAATATAAGTTGTACAAGACTATGTATTATTTTATACATACTTGTGTCTTTATTTTTATCATTGTATATCTAAAACGTACGAATAATTCATATTTCATCTTTCAAAAAAACATTCGAGCATATCTACTGGAAAAACATATGTTGTGTACTTAGAAAAGAATTCAAATCAATATGTTGGATGAAGAAAAGAACATAATTTTATCTACCGAACGACTTTCTATATATATATACTACTCTTTAATTATTCTTTTCTTTCTCTAAGTAAAAAAAAGAATTCAACGGTCTCTAATACAAAACATGAATGAATATGATTCATATGCTGTTGTAAGTAAATGAATAATTCAGAATAAAATTTTAAAAGTATAAAATATTATTAGATATTTTTTACTTTGCGGTGTACAATGTGATTCATTTTATATTATAAGTTCTACCATTTTGTGTTCAAACTGTTGCTAAGCATTCTCCTGCTTATAAGTCTCATTTAACTATTTGTTCTTTCTCTTGATTTGAGCGACATCTAATGAATTTATACCTGTATCGAAATCGAAAGATGTATAAAAGATCACGCCATTTAACTGAAGACGACCACACCATTTATCATCGATATCATTAGAAGATCGTACGATAATTTACATGCTTTTTTTCAGATCATAGAATCATATATATATACACCTCATTATAAGACTAAACTATATGTGAGATAAAGTAATTTCTTGTTGTTATTATTATTATAAAACAATGACAGAAAAATCAATGATACGACGTACAAACGATAATATGAAAAAAGAAGTTTCACTTTACAATTCCTTATTTGCAGGTTCAACAGCAGCTGATAAACGAAAAGCTCAATACAAAAATTTAGTTACAAGTTATTATAGTTTAGTCACAGATTTTTATGAATATGGTTGGGGACAAAGTTTTCATTTTGCAAATCGATTTCGTGGTGAAACATTAGCTGAATCAATTCAACGACATGAATCTTATTTAGCATTAAAAATGAATTTAAAACTAGACGATAAAGTACTCGATCTTGGTTGTGGTGTTGGTGGACCATTGAGACGTATTGCTTATTTAACTGGAGCACATGTTACTGGTATAACTATTAGTGAATATCAAATTCAACGAGCTAAAAAAATTGGTAAGAATATACAAACAGATTAATATTTTCATTTTTGAATGAATTTACTTTTATCATATATAGGTGTACCAGCTAATTGTCAGTTCATTCAAGGTGATTTCATGAAATTACCATTTGAAGATAATAGTTTTGATCATGTTTATATTATTGAAGCCGTATGTCATGCACCAGATAAGGTGAACTTATATATTACATATTATTGTGTTTTTTTTATATTGAAACTGTTATTACTTTTTTCTTCTGTAAACTTTTTTAGGCAAAATGTTTTGCTGAAGTTATTCGTGTGCTTAAACCAGGTGGTTCTTTAGTTGGTTATGATTGGTGTTTAACTGATAAATATGATAGTCAAAATCGTAACCATGTCGAAACAAAACGTTTAATAGAAGAAGGTGATGCATTACCTGACTTAAAATCTACACATCAATTGGTTGCAGATTTAAAATCTGTTGGATTTACTGTTGAAGAAAATCGAATGATTCCAGAAGGTGATATTCCATGGTATCAACCATTAAAAGGTGGAGATTCATTTTTAACATTAAATAATTTTCGTACAAGTTTTCTTGGACGTTTATTGACACGTAATACAATTTGGCTATTGGAAAAAACTAGAATAGCTGCTCAAGGTAGTCTAGCAACTCTTAATATACTTGAAACAGCAAGAGATGGAGTTGTACGTGGTGGTGAAAGTGATATATTTACACCTTATTTCTTTTTTCTTGCAAGAAAATCTTCATAAAAAAATGAAGAAAATAGTAGACAAATTTATAAGAATCGAACGTTGTGTTTGATTCTTTTATAGATGATGTAATAAATTGTAAGCAGCATTTAGTAAATAAAAGACCATCAAAATGATAATATTCCGGTTTCCCTTACTTTTGCTGAAAGTGGACATGGAAGCTTCTGAATATTTTCTTGTTGAGAAAATTAAAAAACCAAGCATCGAAATGTGAATCAAATGTTTACTATTGTAAAAAAAAGAGTGAAAGACAAACAAAAAGACTTTTATATTTTAGTTTATCAATGTTAAGTAATATTTCTATTGAATAATCATAACTTTTTTGTCACAAGTAAAGACAAACCATTTGAGAACATCAGCTACTGTAATGAGATAATCGTTATATCGATTATATCGAGTGTTTATTCGATTTTGTAATGCTGTTGACTATTTGTTTTTCTATTTCGATCAAATTAATAAGTCTTTCACCACGTGTTCTATTACATAAATAAGTTTTAATTAACTTCATGACAACATATGAATGCTCGACAGTAGTTGTCAACATCAGTATTTGACAGTTGAATTTGAGTGAGAATAACGATTGGTGAATTAGGTTGCTTAAATAATGGAATCTTTATGATATTCACATTTGTCTTTATTCGATAAACAATCAATAGTGTCTTCTAATGTTCTTAATGATTTATTAACAGATTGACCGAAACACTGATTTCTTCCTTTCCTTAAAAATAAAATACAATAACGGCAATAAACTCCTTAATCCACATGCGAATATACTAGCCATGAGTGTTGGCAGACTGATTGAATTTTTCTATTTTGTTTGGCCTTTGGAAAAACATAACTTGGTGATAGAATCTATGGTTCCGTTTGATCAATCGACAATGAAGCAATAGCAATTGGAACATCTTTAGTATTATTAAGTATGGATGTTGCTCTACGCTTCACGTACACACAGATCCACACTCACACAGTCACACTCTATCCTTCGACGTTTTACTTTCGACTAAAGTTCATATAACCAATATTTTTAATCAAAATACATAAAAATAATTTTTCTTAATATAGTAATAAAAAAAGTTCTTAAACATAAAATCAATCGAACATGAAATTGTATTAAATGAGTATAAACAAATGACTATTTAATTAAAGAACTCTTATTACAAAAGATTTAATAGAAATTGTAGAGATATAAATGTAATTTTGAAAGATATCTTAATTAGACATTAGAAATATATCTTTTAATACCTTTTCAATAAATAAACAGACTTATAATTTCCAACAGGCAGTGCATTATTGAAGAAAATAAATTTTGAATACTGGAAACACATGACGTTTTTTTTGCTCTTCAGTTGGTTAACATGTTGTTTCTAATCTTCATTCTGCTCATTAGGAATACATGTTCCGATGCGAATAGGTTTTTGCTCATGCTGTTTTCAAGTTTTTTCGATTGAAAACATATGAGAGGATTGTTAGAAGTATTTTTCACTACTTAGTTTCGTGCTATTTCGATGTGACCTTATTGATTCCTGTGGTATTTCTTTGGATTTTCAAAAAAAAAATTTTTTCAAATTTCTACAACACTTTGCTTACCAGACACTATTTTTCACGGTGATAACGAATATCGTGTTTAAAATCGAAAAAAAGTTGAGTTTTCATGGCAAAAAGTGCATATTACTGATAAATTGATCATAGAGTAGTTTTTTGCTGTATCATGCTTTTTTACATAAAAACCATAAAAAGATGTTAGCTTTTATTCTTTAAAATACATCAATGTAAGCAGAATTATTTTTTCTACCCGTTACAAGCAACTTTTAGTACTGGAAAATGCCTTCGTGTCGAAAAGTCAGATATACAGCTGAACGCAATTTTTTCATGCTCTATCCAAATAGCAATTCAAATTAGCACAAAAAATATGATGTACATCCGATTTTCAGAGGCTCCCTACAAAGCCGATCTTAGAATCTTAGAGAATCTAGGCTTTTTGGCAATGTCATTGTGTTCAGCATATCTTAAAAGCTATTCCTACAATTTGTCCTAGCTTTTAACTGACTCTGTCATGTAAAATACTAGCTGCGTCAACCTAAGATCAAAGTCGACTTTCTGGTCAATCTATTAGAACATTGTAAATATCAATTGACAGGATCGACATAAGGCTAGAAGTTTTAAGATATGCTGAACACAATGGAGTTGCTGAAAAACCTTAATTCTCTAAGATTCTGAGGTCGATTTTTCAGAAAATGTCTGGGAACCTGATGAACATAATTTTTTTGCTAGTTTGAATTGATATTCAGATAGTACATGGAAAAGTGCGTCGAGCTGTATATATGACACCCTTGTTCAAATATTTTATATTTTAGAAAATAAATCTAATGTTTATGTGCATTTTCTACATAAAAAAAGAGTTGTGCGAGGAAAAACTACTGTATGATCAATTTATTAGTGGTATGCATTATTCTCTATTAAAACATGATCGTTTTAGACTTTAAATACGATATTCGCGATCACTATGAAAAACCACGTCTAGTATATATAGTTTTGCAGAGATTTAAAAAAGTTTTTTAAAACTCCGAGGAAATACTCCAGGAACCTATAAGATTATATTGAAATAGTGCGAAAATAAGTGATGGAAAAAACTCCTAACAACCTTTCAATACTTCTCTAATTGGAAAAAATCGAAAAAAGCATGAACAAAAAGAATGTTCTTATCGAAACATGCCATTTGTTGATTAAACATTCAAGAATCTTGTACTAAACAATGAATAAGAGTGACAAGATAATATTGGGTATAGATTTTGGACATTTTATTTTCTCGAAAAGACAAATATATTCGAATTCTTTCATCAATGCAATTAGAAAAATACGTTTTTGGTACTAACTTATGATGCATAAATATCCGCACAAATATCAAGCCCTGTTGTATTCGAACGGAAAATGCTGGAAGCCTAACTTTTTCACTTATAGATAGAGCAAAGTATGTATTTTGAAATTCATATTCAGAACAGCATTTAGGACGTAGCTTAAGACACAAATTTTTATGTTTTTAAAACTACTAAAAATGGCTTGTCACTAGAGTCCTACGGGATAGATTTTTTCGAGTCTCGAATTCCGTTTACTGAGAAAGATATCATTTTATCAAAAAAGAATATGTCTGTTTTATGCCATCAATAGAAAAAATGTATTCATATGGATTATTATAAAACACATTAGGTACTTTCTGGTATACTGTGGCATTTTAAATTATTCATACACCTGAAGAAAATAATGCAACTGTTATATCTTCACTAGGATTCAAGCATTTTGGTTGCAATTCTCTTTAAAATGTATAGCCGTAAGTTTAGCTTACTTGTATAAAACTTTACCGTGATCCATAGTTTAAAATTTGTTGTAGACTAAAAAAGAAAAATCATGTGTTTCAATTTGGCTCAACATTATTTACACAGTGTGTATAATAGTTTATGTAAATTTTTCGACATTAACGTTTTTTAGGTTTTACTAATATCACTATTTTCAACATCGAAAATATTTCTAACGCAGAACACGCAATATTTGATGAAATGCTTCGGTTTCAGATGTTGTTATCATGAAATAGGTGAAATATACAATCACGAATTATGTTTATTTATATTTATTTTCTACTAGCTATATGAATAATTTCCAGCTAAATAGAAACATATGATTTTGTTTCTTTTTATCTACAATAAATTTTTAATTATAGATCAAGCTGAAACGTTATATAAGTAGACTATACTTATTGTTATGTATTTTGGAGACAACTGCAGCCTAAATAGTTGAATCCTAGCGGAGATATAACAGTTGCATTATTTTCTTTGAGTGTATGAATAATTTTGAATGGCACTGCCTAGAATTGGCAGAACAATACTGCACGATGAACACGTCTGAATGCAGATGAAATTAATAATTGGCTAATTATCAAATAAATGTTCGAAAACTAAAGAAATTTATATGTCTATTGTAGAAATATGGAAGAAAAAGAGATGAGTTTGATATATAACTGCAGTTTAAGTACGCTTTCGACTTCATTCTCACCCTAACTAATATGCACAAAAGACTTATTAAAATAAGATGATGAACTTAACATGTAGTAGAGTGTAACAGTCGATAAAAAATGATAATAAGCAGATTTAAAGGCATATTTAATGTCAGGCGTATTCTGATATGCAGATTTTAAAAATTCGGGACATTGGTTTTTTCATAGTATTCTGAATCCGATTTGTTCCACAGAACTCTACTTGTAATCAAGGTGAATATATTCTCACGCTTTTTCTTGTTTAAACTCGCATTATATTGACTAAAAAAGAAGACAGTAAATTCAAACTTGAAAAAAGAAAATTGTGAAATCTGCATTTTCACAAAATTGATTTTATCTTTTATTGCTTATCAAGGATAGCGAGCAATCAGCGCTAAAAGCAAAACCATTAGATTCCCAGATTTTTGACGAAACTTTTAAAGATGTCCAAAATATGCAATTTTTAAACTCCTACAAGAATATATATGGAATATTAGACAAAGTATATTATATTGAGTTCATAAATGGTGGAAGAAAAATTGCGTACAAAATCGTACTTGGCGCCAATTTCAACATCATTAGAGACTTTAATAACTCGAAAGGATTGCATCCGTTTGGCTCAAACTTTTTCCAATCACAGCTATATAATTACTCAAAATTTATATCCCATTGAGAAGCATTAAAACAAATACATAGCCAAGATATGAAAGAATTCCTCTTTTTTACCTTTGTAACAAACCATTTTTAATAGTTTTAAAAGCATTAAGATTTAATGTCTTAAGGGAAGATCTTCCCTCCTTTCCGGGCTTTCTCGAGAATGGCTCATCAGAAAAATTTGAAACTTTCACAGCTAATAGGTCTCGATGGGTAGAGTAAAAGTTGCTATGGACTCAAAATTCCAAAATGTGTCTTTCTAGGAGATATTGGGGTTACAATGGCTAAAAATTGACCCCCAAATCGCCCCCGTTTCTCAGGCACAGTAAATCCGATCGGGCTGAAATTTTTTCTACAGATAGTAGAGACACTTTAGGGTGGCTAATCTTTTTGGCTTCTTTCTATCTCGTACCGTTCGAATAAAAAAGCTAAAATACGAAGAGTATCCTAAAAAACGCATGTTTTTTTGAATAACGCTTGTCTCGTAAGGCCTGTCAAAACTCAGTAGTACAATATTTTTTTAAAACAAAAAAAAGTAGTCACCCTAAAGTGTCTCTACTATCTGTAGAAAAAAATTCAGCCCGATCGGATTTACAGTGCCTGAGAAACTGGAGCGATTTTGTAGAGTTTTGCTGGAAAATCTGATTTCTAGAAAACCACGAAGGAAAGAAAAAATCGTGCTATAACTCTACGGCAATCAATTTATCTTTTCGATTTTATTTTTGCTTCAGAGCTATATTTGAGTTCTCAAAATGCCACCAACAGATAGAGGATACTCGAAAGCACATATAAAGCAGAAAAAAACAGAAAATGAAAAATTTGAACATTTTGGGTCCGGAAAGGGGGGGGGGGCTTCCCTGAAACTATTTCGTAAATTTTCTTTTGAATATCCATTTCAAAGTACATACTTCGCTCTATTTGTGAGTAAAAAAAGTTAGACTTCTAGTATTTTCCATTCGAACATATAGTAGGCTTCGATATTCGCGCAGATACTTATGCAAAAGTAGTTTATAATGACGAACCAATTAATTACTTATCATTGAATATTCGTAATGTTACACTATTTAACTCTTTGAGGACCATAGCTCAACCAGTGGATGAAATTTTCTAATGATTTTTTGTTTGAGGTTAGTACTAAGTATTATTGTTATATGCGGCGAAACCTTTTGAAAATAAATGAAGCTACGTTAGTTTACAAAGAAATAGATTTATTTACAATACTATATACCAAAATATACAAAACAGTATACAATAACAATGTTTAATTATTTAAATAGCAAAAAGAATATAAAAGATAAGATGGCTTAAATGATCCAGACTAGGCAGTAAAATTATAGCGGTTTTGTATTTGTACCAAAATAATTCAAATTATCCTTTTATGTAAGAGGACTGGAAACCGATAAAATTGAACGGAACTAATTTGCAAAAGCAGCAAAAATCACTTAGCTGATCTACTTCAGGAAGTTTCAGAAACTGAGATAGATGTTGCCTAAATCTAGTTCATTCATAAATGCTTATATAGATATAGAATAGATCTAACTGTTCATCGCTGTCCATATCCATTATATTACTCTAATCTTAAAATGACGTGAAAAGACGCATAAATTGTCTTCAATGCTTCATTATTTTTATCGCATAAGTAACCTTATGATATGTGTGAAACTATTATGTAGATGTATGTAGTGAAGTACCATCTATGTTGCAGAGAAAACAGCATCCTAATATCATTTTATGTTGGCAAACTATTGAAATATTTACAAACTAAACAATATGTATATTTTATAAAGTACACTAGTCCCCAACGGGTTAATCATAGAAGTTTATTGAAAGTGATTGAAGTTGCACTTATAAATTGATGTCATGTATTTTTTATCCTCCTTGATTTTATTTTGTAGCAAAGCGGATATTTATATATTCTAAGATTTATAATTATGTTTAACATTATGATTCGATTAAAGCGAAAATACTTTCATTGGATGCAGGTATTGAATGAAGTTGATATCATTTTTTTTCTGTCATTTAATTCCAGAGTTGTGTAAGTTAATTCAATTGAAAAAAATTTTTTTATTAATTTTCATTCAATGATAAATAATTGTCATTCAAGTCATTATACAAGAATAAATTCATATTCTGCAATTTACAATTTTTTATGTCTCAGTTTAAATAATAACGAGAAAAATGTTTTAGTGTTTTTGTCATGGACATGTACGTAGATTAATGATGAACGATTTTGAGTGCGAAAAATCCATACTACCAATTCTGATTCCTACACATGCAAAATACTCGAATCGGAACCAGTTTCTATAGAAAATGATGTACTTCTTCCTTTACGTATCAACAATCAGTTAAATTAGTGATTTAGAAATATATGTAAACAATAATTTGATAAATAATCACAGAAGATATCTCTGACTCTGTTTAACATAAAATATGCTCAAATCGGCGGTTCACGGAAATACTTGGTAATTACTTTTTTAGTCACGAAGTGAGCGATTTCAAATTAGAATCACAACCGATATCGGCGATTTCGGTTCTGATTCAAAAAAAGAAGGTCTTTGACATCTTATTCGCCCTCCTCCATTCATATTGCGAGTGAATAAGAGTTGTATACATGTCAATATCAGATGTCTGTCTATGTAGTCATATTTTATATGTTAAATACAAAGGTTTGGAATAATAAATGACCAATATGAGAGCTCAGAAGTTTTCACATATATAAATATTTTGTCTTGTGTGTTCCACAAAAGTAATTACGTAATAGAATACATTTTAAAGTGATATATTATATAAAGAAGTAATTAATATCAAGAATTCAACAAGTTCAACTGTCTTTTCTAAATACCACATAAGTGAATTAAAATATTGTTTTTGAGCGAGGTCCATTTAGTAAAATTCGTGATGGTGCACACATTTATCTTCATCTCAATGAATAAATATCTGGTAGAAAGCAGCTACATGAATCCAAAGCAAGAAATAAGTCCAGATGCATCTTAGCAATATCAGAGCGAATGATGAACTGCGTTTAAACGAGTAATTGAAAGTAAAGAACACCAAAGGACTTGTACGATAGGCACACACAACTGCATGTCTTCGATGGAGAATGTCTCATTATATTCGATTTAAACTCATTCGTAGTTATGCATGCGATCAGATGCAAAGTTGAAAGAGATTATCTCCGAAAGCATTTTAAAGGTTATCTGAACTTATTTGAATGCGTTGATACCAAGAAGTTTGTTTGAATTGATCCAGTCGATTTCAAACCCGTTTTAAAAAATTTATCACAAAAGCGTATTTGAGTACATTCCAAGTACATTTTAAAATGAATTACGTTTCATGATTACATGCGCACTAAAGTATTCTGTCAGTTTTTTTTCTTTTATAACTTATTTCAATGAGATCTCGCCATGCTAAAAGCAGTGGATGTATGCCATTTCGTCTTAGAGACGCAATTTTGTTAGAGTTGGCATTGCATATTAGAAATGAAAATTGAATGATATGATAAAATATAGTGGGGATCTAGATTGAACCTGAGTAATTCGATTCAATAAAGAAAACGACGAAGTTATTTCAATTTGTAGAAAGGAAACTCCATCTCACTTCATCAAGTCTGAAAATATTTACTACTCAATTTATTCAATTCATGAATTAAATTAAGGTGATAGCATTGTTTTTTTTCGCTTGAATTAGACAGCCATAATTTTGATCACTCTAAATATTGTGATTCATAAGATTTTTTTTTGGCATATAATGTTTCGTCTCTTTAGCATACGATATGATTCTATTTCAGACTTTTTCTGATTTTATTTATTCATTTCTAGAGCTACATACAAGAGTTCTTGTTAACTGAATTTGATTACCATTCGCTATTTTTCTCAATTTTATTTATTTATTTCTACTAATGTTGATAATATCAGATGGTAGAAACAAATATCACACGTGACATGACAACACTTGTCTTTTCAACAATATCTGATAAACTTCTATATCTGGAATGAAATACGAAACTGTTGACTTGTCTAAAACTTTTAGTATTTTCTTTTGTGAACCTCACTATTGATAAACAGCATGAAATCTCAATCTAATTGTTCAAAACCAGGCTGTTGAAAGATCAAATTTTGGCTAATATAGTCCCGTATTTGCTGAACAGTCTGTTTCAAAGCTCCTATTTTCTATCTGAAAAATTCTCAACAACTTCAATCCCAAGAAATAATCAAATTTTCATAGCTATACTCATCTACTGTAGAATTTCTAAATAACTGATATTTTCAACACTAAATGTACAACAACCATATTGATATCGCCCAATATTTCCAAAAACCTGTTGCAGACTACATATTATCATTCGAGTATGCCACAACCACGTAAATCGAAAAATAGGACGAAACTTTTCGTATCTACATCGATATTTCGAAAGCTTCAAAATCAGGAAAGCATGCCTTATAACCCAATACGATTTTCCTCTATGTAAGGATGGCTCACAGGAAAAAAAAGCATATTTTCCTACTTCTTGATACTTCTGTGTACTACCGGGTAAGTCTTAGTATCTTTCGTACTACTATGCATGGCTACATCCTCACAAATTATTTTGATCACTTTAACCTAATATGATGTTGGTGTTATTGCATCAACTTGAAACACTTACACCTACATAATACTTGAACATAATTACATAGTATAAATCATACACACGAAGCCAATAAATAACGATTGACTTCATACAATGAATGATGAAAGTGATACATTAAAACCTCAAGGCAGAGGAACATGGCAATGGTAGTAATACTTTCATGGGCAAAGCTAAATTGATCAAGCCGTAACTAATGGCAGTGTCATCCATCCGAAAAACGCCGACGAATTTTACAGCATATAAACTATATAAGTAAATTTCCATGCCCAAAATGTTTTCGATACGATCGAACTCTGCGCATAAAATTCTTATTTTAAAATGCCCATTACTGTTCATCGGAAACATTCGTGCACAATCGACTCGTTCGTTGTTAAACAATAAACATATTCAATTGCACAAAGATCAGCTCTCACGCCTTAGATAAATGAGTCAAAAACGAAAAAAAATCTCCTCTTAATTTACGAAGTCGGACGATTTTTCGCTACAAATGATTCTACCACAACTTCTAAGTGAATATTACTGAACCGATTGTGCAACTACACAAAAGTCGAATCGAAAAAACACCAAGATTCACTTACTTAATTTGTGGACTACAATACCATACTGAAAACTACAAAAATTTGAGTGGACTCTCAGACTAAATCCCAAAACTAATCAAATCGTTTCCCAACTACATTCACTGCTACTCTACTTCTCACATTTCTCAGCAATTCCATGCACATCTTTCCTATTTCCCATATCAATCAGCATCCTACAATTACACAAGTACGCTTCTTTCAAATCATAACACCTCCATCTACATCATCTACTAATCTACAGTTAACTTACAAACCATTATCATCCAATACACTCAGCCATACATTACAAAACTACAAAACACATCGCTAAAACTATCTTCAAAATTTCTACATGACTACATTAACATTCATTCACCAAAAGCTACCTTCCAAAAGCACTAGTACAGTACTACACATGGCTCCATCACTTAACCATTCATATTTAGAAACATCAATTCAATTCCACCATTCCCACTTGCCAACATGTAACCACTGCACCGCTCTACATCCACTAGAGCACTGCCAAGTATGTACAATCAAAACATGAACACACCCAAGTATTATTTCGACTTGCTACAAAAACCCATAACACCACACGAAAATAACCACACACTATATAAAGTCACCACAGCACATAACTACTGCTAGCAGTTCCTACATACTAATCAGAACGTGCACCCGTCGCCAACATTCCTACGAAATACAAAAAAGAGGTGAGCAGGAGTCTTATGACGAATGTTTCTTTGCCATGTGATGTTCCATCAGGTGAGCGAGTCGCAACCTTTGCTTCGAAGTGAGCAAAAGAGATGTGGTTGTTTGACAGATGGTTTAGGTTTGATGGTGATTTTTTGCGATGGTTCGTGGAATGTTTAGCTCTGTTTTTGGAAATCATGTGTGCGTTTGCTGACTTCGATTATGTGTTTTCGGCAACTTGGATGGGTCATTCGTTGGATATGGTATTGTTTGTTTTATTTATGTTGTACATATTTCATAACTGTCTCTGACAATGTATATTTCCTTATTGGTTTTGTTGTTGAATGTAATATATTGTTTTGGTGATTTATTGAATTCAGACTACTTGGTATATGTTATGATATTATTGGGAAAGCTAGTTGCGTATTTTTATGTATTTGTGTTGCTGAACTTTTGTATTCTGAAAGTGGCAAGCAGTTTTATATTGGTACCCAGATTTTGTCTTGGCAATAGTTAGTTGCGTTTGCGTTGATGTATGCAGTGTTTGGTGCAGATCTAGCTAGTAAAGTATTTGGTCGGATGGTCTTTTATTAAGAATCGGTGAATTCAACTCGGTTGATGCGATCTGGTGACCTCTCTGATTATGTCGATGACAGGAGCAGAAGGTTGGTCATGAGGTCTTATGTATTATTTTGCGTGAAATGTAATACACTAGTTTTGTTTTTTGTCTTCAAGTATTGCTTTGGCATTGTAACAGTATACCTTGTGATAGCTTTTTTTTGGAATACAGATACGCTCTTTATCAAAGTGGCTTTTATTGATCTTTAGTTACTTTTCTTAGTGAAACGAATGTGAAATGTCAAAGAATTTGAAACATGTGGTGCTATGGTTCATGAATTCTGGTATTTGTAGTGAGGTGTTTCCTTGAATTGTTCTCGTCATTGAACTTTTGTGTATGTCTGACTTCATGAAAAGTAAGGCACTTCGCACACGAATAGAGAATGATCGATGCACTACTTGTATAAACGCGGATAGATGAGTATGGATCGACTATTGTTCATACTTGGATAGTTGCAACTGACATTTGTATTCAATAACAATTTTTTCATCGGAGCAGAAGTATAGCATTCGAATGCATGTACGGGTAGTGACCCCTTATTCGTTGCAGAAAATGGATTTTAATGCTAGAAAGAAACATCAATATGAGCTAGGCAATATACGCCATGATGAGCAATGTTCTGTTGGAGGTATGTGGTTTTAGAGAAAGAAAGTGTAACATTTTGTATGTCCTCAAGCGAATTTACGAACTAAATTACGTCCAATTAGAAAGTATCTATTGAGTGTGAGCTAAACGAAGATCTTAGTTATGAACAACGAAAGCATCGGGAATTGACACTTTCGAATTGATGTTTCTTCAGTTAATAAAACATTAGTTCACAGATGGCTTCGTCCGCTATTTCATAATTCTGATTATGACAATATAAAGATAGATAAATCATCGCTTATGCTATTCAACTAGAATATAACTTTGAATGCATCAAAAAGAGACCACCATTAACACTGACACATCCTATAATCAATAACCTGACACACGTTAAGATTTGCCTCAAACTAGAGACAGCTGTAACTTAAGAATCAATCTGAAGCTTCCAATGCTGCTTTTATACTAAGCTTAGCAGCCATTACTGCATTCTAAGAACAACTGTTAACAGCAAATCATTTAGTTTACATAACTTTTAAAGAAATCGTTATACTTGAAATCCAAAACAAAAAACACATGATTTTTGGATGTATTCCAAACAATAATTCGCAAAATCAACTAAAACGTACATTTCTCATACTTACCCTTTCAATCACCTAATCTCTGTCCTTTTATTTCATATCTCCACACAAATTCAAACTACAGAAAAAATTCAAATAAAACACCACAAGTCTATTTTGAATCAGGCATTAACTAATGAAACTTAAAAATGCCAGAACAACTTGTTGTTGACTCAAGCTTACCAAATACGCCTCGCCGTGAATTCCTGGTCATGCTATTCATCTTACGAAAGCCATAAATTCTAAAGCGGCCGAGGGGCGAAGCCCTCGAACCCCCCCAACAGGCGACTTTACTCCACACATCCTCACAAGAGGGGTCCTGCCCCCCCCTTCCCCCCGCCCCATGACCCTCACATACAACCCTCCGAGGGTACTCCTACTTATGCGCGGGCTACGCTCGCGCTTCTGGCTCGATGTTTACGAACTTTAAAATATGTTATCACACATTAATAAAGATTTTTAATTACAATAAGCGCTTCCATTACACTAAACACACACTTTTCCACTTCTATTTTATAAAAAACCACAATAACTTTTGGATAACTTTAAACTCGCCTGTTGTCCTCACACAAACAAACATCAAAATCAAAACTAAAATGACCAGAAGAATAATAAGAAGTACATGTATAGCCATCACGACGTTGGAAGCGCTTGTGATAATCACCATTGTGCCAACGATTCCAATCGTCTTTTATCCAATTGTTGACATTTCCGATCCACTGCCAAGTTTGTGGATCGCCAGTATAGTACCAATCACGGCATTTGCCGCAATTGGCGCAATGACGACCCTCACAACCCAGTGACTTGTAAGCACCGGGCTCGGCAAATTTTTGTTTTTCTA
>CAJNOL010002155.1:6880-22005 GCA_905250125.1 Rotaria sordida | reverse complement strand
TGTTGCCATTTTAAATAATGTTGAAAAATTTTTAATGAACGTCCTCTATTATTAAGAAAATTTGATAAACGTTGTTTAAAATTTTCTTCCATATTGCCATGTTTTGACGATACATGTAAATTAATACATTCACGTGATAAAACAACAAAAAATTCTTCATGTGAACAAGCATGACAACGATAAAAAACGTTATGTGTTAACCATTCTTTTGAAATTTCATTTGAAGATAAAATAATTGGTTTTGTTTCAAAAGATGGATTCATTTCTGTAATTATTTCAGTTTTTATTGAATTCTTACGCGTACTCATTCGTATAGGTTTTATCGTTGAATTTTCATCAACTTGATTATTTGACTTGTAAATTTTTTTACCAGAAGATGATTGTTTTCTATTATCATTTGATCCATTTATTATACGAATACGAGGTCTTTCAATCGGAAAATTGGATTGATCATTTTGTATTGGTTCTATTTTTTGTTTTTTTAAAAAAATAGGACTTGAACTTCTATTCGTTTTTTGTTCTTCAATAATCGGGATAAAAGAAGTTTGAATTGATTGTGTACTTGTTCGACTAAAATATTCAAATATATTGGATTACGTTCAAAGTAATTCATCACTTTTGTGATCATTTTTGTTGATCATTTAGGTGAAATCTTTATACTAGAATAGCCATCAAAGAATTCAACTTCATGGAACTTCTCGAGGATGATGCAGGGGTTAAAAATTTCAGTCACAATGATGACATCTTATTTTTGTAGAAATATTCAACGTCCACGAATTGATAAAATTTTGGAATTGGTCAGGAAAATTATGATTTTTGGAGCATTGAATATTTTAAGAGATGGATTCTTTTCACTGAAAAATGCAGGATATACTCAGAATTACGATACTTACTAATATATATAATTTCAGGTTGAAAATGCTTTGTTGAAGTTATCTGACAATACTTCCTCCTATGGTGAAAATATATCGGTGCTCTCGCACCTCTAAGTCGAATCCATTTGTAATAATTCTAGTCTATAGATTTTCTCTATGTGACTAAAATATGAACTCAAAAGTGATGAAATACTTTAAGAGACTTTTTCGAAAGTCGAACAATTATTTCTTTCAAAGTTTTCATTAAAAAATTCTAACTTAGATTCTAGAACTCAGACTTTGTTAGAAGTGTAAAATGTGCGAATGTTTTCTCTGAAATATAAAGCTTATGAAAAGGGATGTAGAGAACTAAATTTTTTTGATTCTTCAAGTTATTTAACAATGTGTTCGGATGATGTTTAAAACATTCTTAAACTCTTCTTATTAACGAATATCTCATTATTCAATCTTCACGTTCCACTTCAATTCTCGTGATGATCTTTTAGAAAAAAAAGCATTGCTCTGTATACAAAATTCAGATTTTAGTTTGTTATATTCTGTCTTGAGAAAACATTAAAAAATTAATTCATTTTGAAACAATAAAAAACTGAAACACAGGATACCCCAAAAGTCCATTTCTAAAAGTTTTTTAGTATATCTTTACTATTCGATTCAACTTTATAAACTAATTGTTTTCCTAAATGATAGGTCCATAGATCGAGTTTTTAATTATACGAGGAAACTTCAAAGCCATCACTTCTAATTGAAATATAAAAATTTTGCCTTTTTGTTATATGTAGAAAAATACTATACAACAATTATTTTTTAATTACTCTTCTGTAGAATTAGTTAAAAAGAAGCGTCAAGGTTATTTTGCTGATCAATCGTTGAATCATCAGAAAAATGATTCAACAATCAGTTTACTTGAGATTAGACATCACACAATAAGTTTTGATGAGTATATTGCAACTGTGAAGTGACACACAGATCATTTTTAGTCTGAATACGGCAGCTGTTAATCTCCAAGAAAAGGAAGCAATTAATAAATAATTGTTGTATGATGTCTTTTTACACAAAGAATATCTCATAAGTTCTGGGTTTCAACGAAAATTAATTTATATGTAAACGATGAGTGATTCCTACCAAACTATATTTATATGAGCTTCGAGTGCTTAGGACTATGCTTTAAATGATATACTATCCGATGACATTATTTCTTTCAATAATAGTAATATAAACAGAAGAAACATGATAATTAAAATCTTGAAAATGACTTGTATGTTTTTAAGGAGTTTTAATGCACTATAAATTCATCGTGTATAATGTAATACAAATATACAAAGCGAAACATAGTTGATAAAGTTAAATCAAATAGTAAAGATATATGAAAAAACTTTCAGAAAAGAACTTTTGAAACATCCTGTAATAAAAATTTAAATTTATTTTTTCTCAACATACTCTCTTGATTGTTGATGATCTATTAAAATTGAATCAGATTGCACCGGATGTACGATTGAATTATTCATTTCATTATTTTCAATTTGAATAAAATTATTATTATTTATTGGTATTGATGATACACTATTATCTATTTGTGTTTCCAAATGATGATCATTATTGTCAATTTGAATATTAGATGATGATGATATTGTTTGATCATATCGTGGAATTTTAAATGGTATTATAATTTGTTGATCATTATTTTGAAATGTTTGAAAATAATTTCTTTTAAAATTTTTTTGTAAATTTAATGAATAATCTGCCATTGTTTGTCGAAGAATATTTATAAATGAATATGCTGTATATGATATATGTTGTTGATTATCATTACTATTTATAATTATTTGAAATTCTTGACTAGCTATTGAATTTATTAAATGAAAATAAATATTTATATTAGAAAAATAATTTTGAAATAAATTATTTATTGATAATTTTACTAATGTATGAAAATTTGGATCAAATATTAATGGATATGAATTATTTGCATTTGTATTTAATTGTTGACGTGAATTGATTTTTGTTGGTAGATTTATTGAAAAATTTTCTTTATTAAATATTAATGAATTTGTATGAGATTTTTTTATTATTGTATATTGTTTTTTTAATCGAGCTCTTTTAACACTTGCATAAAAATTTTTTTGTTCACGTCGAGAATATTTATATGTATGATAATATGATGATGATTTTGTATTTATTGTATTGTATAAAATTTTTTCTTCAAATTGATTATTATTATTATTTAATAAAGAATTATTTGTATTACAAGTTGAATCATCAAATGATGATTGTTTCGAATAAGATATATATCTACATGATAATGGCATTTGTAAAAATGAATTTGTTTTATCTTTTTGTTTATATGAAATCAGTTTATCATTAAATCGATGTAATTTTAACACTAGAATAGAAAAAAAAACAAAAATAAGAATATAAATTATAAATGAATAGATAAATTTACTATGAAGTAAATCATGATCTTTTTTATTAAGTCGTGGTAAGTTGTTATTTGTTTCAGTATTTCGTTTACTTGATATATTCATATGACAATAAGAAAAATGAGATAATAGTGAAGAACGATTGCGAAATTCATCAAAGCAAAAATGGCAGATGAATTTTTGATGTACTAGACAAAAAAAAAAACTAACATAGAAAATTTGAAAATTAATATATAAATTATCATACCTGTCGATGAAGCCATCAAATCTGAATACTAGAAAAATAAATAATCACCGGAATTGTTCAATAATAATTTTTCTTCATAATCTAAAATTAGACAACATTAAGAAGAAGAATTTAATCAAACAAAAAAAAAGTTAAGAATAATTAAATCACTATTTCAAAAAAAAAAAGAAAAATATATATTTCTATCGATAATCTGTTATATCATTTGATATTGATGTATGTTGATCAAATTTAAATGTATCAATAAAATGTCCTGAAATTTTTTGTTTTAATTTATGAAATAAATGTATATGTCTTGAATTAATTTGTGTTTGTTGATTTAAATCATATTCTAATTGTTCAATATGTTTTAAATCTTTAGCTTGTACAGCTAATGTTATTGATTGTAATAAATAAAAAAGTGTTTCATCTAAATAAGACATTGGAATATTTAATTTTTCATATGATTCCCATGTATATGCATCTAAAGTTTTAGCATAATCTGGACGAAGACGTTGCGGATGTGGTTGTAAAATAAGTAATAAAAAAAGACGTAAAATATCATATGATGCTAATAAACGTCGATAACTTATATCATTTATTGATGTTTTTATTAAACGTTCAATAAAATTTGTTATTGTTTGTAATGCTAAATTATAATTTTCATTATCAATACGTATATTAATTAAACGTTGATATATAGATATTTGTATTGATAATAAATCTTGAAATGAATCTAATGCCATGGAAAAAAGACGTTCACTTTCATGAAATTTTTCTAACATTTCTAAATGTAAACCAATTTGAAATGTTATTAAACCACCTAAATAACGTTCATTTTGTTCACGTAAATTTTTTTGTGCTAACTGATATGTTGATAATGCTAATGATAAATTTTCATGATATGATAATGTATTTGTATCATGTAATTGTAATTCAATTTCAAGAAATATTGATGCTGCTTCAAGTAACATTTGTAATTCACTTGTCGAAGATTTTAATTCAGAAAAACAACGTGATGCTTGTATTAAGCAAAGACCAGCATATTCAAGACAATTTTCTTGACGAAATTGTCTTGATAATGATTGAAAATCAAGTGCTGCTTCAGCATATTTTGGTTTACGACTTGTTACAACACCACCAAAACGAACTTTTTTTAATTTACTATATATTGTACGTAATCGTTCGATATGATCAATTGTAGGATCCATTTTTTCGAAAAATTTTGATCTTAATAATGATAATATATTATTCGATAGAAGAGTTTGTTTTCAATAAATATCGATTGGTTAATTGTTTATCTAGAAGAATGATTTCTAGCACTAGATAGATGTCGCTATGATCGATTCAATTTGTTGATAGATAATATTTATTATTAAAAATATATAATAGTTTTGGTAAAATTAACAAAATTTTCACAGATGATCTTATTTCTTTTTATCTTTTAATATGAAATCAAATTTATCTGTATAAAAGATTTTTCATTTCAAATTATAGAATTTAATTTAAATTTTTTTCTCAAGTTTTGTATTTTTTTCATAATATATGAATCATAGTACGTTCTTTCATGAGATATTTTTATCTATGTTGGAATTTGCCATGTTTTGACTTTTTTTTGTTTGAGAAAAAAATTTTCTTCCCCATTTTTCGTTGGAATTTCCAAGCACAAGTCAAAATGAATTAAACGTTTGCAAGCGTTAACTCAATTTGAGAATGCAGCAAAAACAAAAGTTGGAAAGGTTAGATGCGAGTTCATTTTTCCTTTGCAAAATATTCGTCTACACTTCTGGAATTTTCGAGAAAGAAATTACTATCAGAAAATATATTCAAGAAAAAAAAACCCAAGTATTTGAGGCGAAGAACTTCTATTTTGAAGTCGATGAGTCCTATTGAAATAACCAACATTTGAAAGAGATTACAATTTTACATTTAATTCAATCATTTAAAGAGCTAAAAGAAGTCGTCAGACGAATCTAGACAAGAATAACTGTCTGAATAGGTTCATCAATTCGGATACTATACCAGATTAATCAGTTATTGACCGATTCTGGCAAATATTATGTTTGAATTTAATTTCATTCAATAGTATAGCATGAGATGGTAAAATACATTTAAAATAAAACGTTAGCAAGATTACAATTATGTCAATGGAAAAATAAGAATAAAATTGATATAAGGATGCGGGTGTAGGCGAAACTCTTGTCTTCACTCACACACATCCTCTGGACTTTTCATAATAAAATTAAATTTAGCTATATATGATCGATATTTAATCTGGACTCTTGCAGTAGTATCATGTAGCTTGTATCATTCATTACATAATGATTTGCATAAATTTAAAGTTGTCACGCCCTTGAAGCATAGTTAATGCTTTATTACACACAACAAATCTCTTTTAAAACACAAATCTGTCGACAAACATTTTCTTAATAAACGCGAATCCACTAGTCATTTTTTTTCTACCTACGTCAATAACGAAGATTAATAGGAAAAATTTTAAATAATCTAATATTCAAACAATTGAGTAAGCATCCAATAGTTTTCATCAACATGTAACGATTCTTTAATTAATCAATGTTCTTCTTGTTTTTTTTTGTTGGCATTTTAAAATCTGAAAGAAAATTTTTCTTATGGTTAATATTTATTTATAGAAATAACTGTACATTATTTTAATAAAAAGAAAATCGTGAAACAAGATCAATTTCTGTCTTATAATTCGACGTACTTGCTTTATTCTTCATAAAGCTGTATGATTTCCATTGAAATATACTTTAGACAATCTATCATTAGATTTCAGGAGCTATTACATCATAATCAGTGTATGTTGCCAAACAAGTTTATCAAGGAATTTTTTAATAAAAACCAAAAGAAAATCTAAAAACATTTATAATCATTATGTCATTATTGAAACTTTAAATATTCAAATAAATTTCTCACATTTTCGACGTGCATTTTAATAACTATCTATTGATATTAATCGAAATATTAAATAACTTCAAATCATTGACCAACAATAAAAATGAATTCTTCAGTTCATTTATGACTGGAATAAAACGTGACATACTAAGAATTTGAGTAACTTTAAACATATTTCCTTTTCGACTTATGACATACACCTTAAATGTTGAATGATACTTACTATCATTTCTTTTTTTTATTCAAGTATTGTACTATATGTACACCACTGAATTTTTTAAATCTCATCCATCATGCTAATGAAATTAATTTCTTATATATTTTTAATAAAATATCAACAAGTATAATTCTAAATGTAATTTTTATTTAAAGTATCAAATAAAATGAAAACTAGAAATATGATATTTATAAACTAGACGTTAGATTAATATTGAATCAGTATTGAATTAATAAGTAATTTGCTTTTGATATATTCTTCTAGCAATCAAATACAAATATTAATATTAGTCATAGTATTTTTCGAAAAGAAGTATGTTATTATATACGAAATCACGAATACGAAAAATATTGACAATTATATTTTTCTACCGTTTTCGTATAACGCATTTGCATTAGTTTGCATATATGAAAACTTGTTTTTTTTTTTTAAATTTTGATTTAAATATTATTCATTTTTATAGTTTCTTAATTTTTATTTTTTGTTCAAATAAATAATATACAAGCGCATTATTAAAAAAAAAGGAGCAACAAATGCTAATTACCGGTCAATAGACACTTTACAAGTTACTTTTAGTATGTCACATATGACTTTTTTTTTCTCAATACGCTTTGTATCTCAAAGAAAAAAAATAATAACAGAGAATAAAACAAACTTTTATATATACAGATAAAGATAAACGAATAATAAACGTATGTGCATGAATATTTAAACTAGACTATAATATCAAAGTTGTTGTTATCTTACACTCTTTCTGACCTGCAGAGAAATAGATACATTCACCGTCGTTTAAGCAAAACAAAATGAAGTAGAAAGAGAGGTAGACATGAAAAAAAAAAAAGAAATAAACATTCATACACAAACTCACATATCTTATCTGAAGTCGAGAAGGTCAAATAGCATACAACAACAGTAAAATTAAAAGTACATATTTTTTTAAAGAATATTTTCTTGTTTACGAAAACAACAAAGAGAAACGAAAATAAAAATGAACAATTCTAGGTTGCGAAACGACAAACTAAACAATTTATGAAAAATATTTTCAATAACTATAACATTTATAAAAGAAAAACTTTTTTGTACATTTGAATATGAATGCTGGTAGCCGATTTTTTTTTCCTCATTTACATAAAATTACATTGCACAACACGATCATTGCTTATTAAAAATTTACTTTGTTTAAATATATTGATCGTGTGAGAGAGAGAAAAAAAATGCAGCTAATCTACTCAAACAAAAGTACATAAGTTTAATACTTAGATTTTCGACTACCAACAACACCCGTTGTTATTGGATATAATGATGGATTTTCATAGAATGGAGCTAATTGATCAATATTCATTGGAGTTGGTGTTGGTGGAGAAGTAGAAAAAAGTGATGGAATCATAAATTGTTGTTGTTGATGCATAGGATATGGTACACGACGATGATGTGGAACTTTACGTATTAATTGTCCATTTTCATTATATTTTTGTAAGGCTAATGCTTTATATAAACGATTGAGTTTGTAATAATCTATAAAAACAAAACAAAAAAATAATATTTTAATTATTTAAATTAAATTTAAATCTTACATGGATAACTTTCAACATAACCACAATAACCACTATCAGATGATTCGTCTGATGTAGTACTATGCATTGAATGTGGTGTATCCGGACGATCAGGTTGACTTTGATTTTCTTCATTTAATATACCTTCATCAATATTAATACTACTCTCTAATGGATGTGAGTTTAGTGGAACATTGATCGGAGCTGTTGATGACATTTGGAAAACTGGTGCTCGTGGTGATAAGGCTCTTGGTGGTGTAAATAATGGACCATTATGAAACATGGATGGTTGTGTTCCTGGATATGGTGATGATGTACGTTGTGGTGTTGAAGCACCAGAATTACTAACGGAATCACATGGTGAGGAATTTGTTGGTGATGCTCGTAATTTATTAACCATAGGTATACGACTTTGAGATAATAATGTATCAAGATCATAATAAAAAAGTTCATTTCCATCTTTATCAAATCGAGCAACTATTAATTGTTGATTATCTTTTGCACATACATGATTTCCCAATCTATATTAAAAAATAGAAATAAATTAAATTTTGAAATACTTGACACAAACAAAAAAAAAATACTATGTAATTATGATTCAATTTAAGAAGATTATTTTCTTTTTCTTTTGAAAATTTTTCTGTTTATCTGTTATGATGAAATAACAAAATAAGAAATTACAAAAACAACTCATTATTTGTTTTTGTTCTTTCATCATCGTGTATGACATCTGATGACATCATCGCTCGTGATTACATTACGCACTAACATTCTACGCATTTTTTGTTGAGTATAGAAGAAAGAAAGAAAGAAAGAAAGAACCATTTTGTACTAACATTATGGGAAGTCAAGTCATGATGATGATGCATACCTTATAGAAACTTCATATGGATCAATCCATAACGTTAATTCATGTCGCATACCAAGTAAATTTGGTGTAAAACCTAAATTTTGACATACTTGAGCAACAATAACATCACAAAAATCATTTTCTTTATTGAATTCAAGTGAACGATAAGCTTGTCCTTTAATAGGTTTATCTAGAAAGAAAATAAAAAAAATTATTTAATTTTATCATAATACAATAATAAAAACTAAATGAATCTTACCTGGATACCAATGTCCTTGGTAACGTTCAAGTAAAGTTTTTTCAAGTTGTGTACGAAATTGTTCGATACTTTCTTCTTTTATTGAACCAAATCGTTGAACATAAGAACAAAGTAGGTTAAGTGCAACATCAATTTCTTTCTTCATTGTGATAAATATATATATATGTATATGTATATGAGAATATTTTGGAAATGGTAATATTGAGTTACTAAATAAAAATGAATGAATATATTTCGTGCTTTTATATGGTTGGCAATGACGTGTATAGCAATCTCCTCTTCTATTTTCTTTTAGATAAATAGAACAGAAAAGAAAGAAAAAAAACAAGAGAGAGAGAAAGGAAAGGGCGAAAAAAACGTCATCCGTTTAGATGTTTGTTTTGGGAGGAAAAGAAGAACAAAACAGTCAATATAATAAACTACGTCATAATCAATTCATGATTTTAATGACGAATTCTAGATTATCGTTTGTCAGGGAAGAGAGAAATATAGAAGGAAGAAAAAAAAGAGAGAATGTTTTTTGAGTCATCAAAAAATTCCCATGGATATTTCTTTTAGTGTTTGAGTTGAGAAGCAATAATGACGTATTACGATGACAACTCGTGACTCACTCAGAAACAACCAAAACATATGAGAAAAAAACCTTGCACTATTGCTTATCAACATTTGCGTTACATTTTATTTATTAATTTGTCACATTTAAATGCGTTACTTATTATTTCTGAAAAAAAGAATGTTTTTTAATTTATTTTTGTTTTTACATATCATGTGAACCACTTGAGACTGATATTACATATTTTATTGACAAATATTCTAGATTACAGAGCCATTGATTATATTTTTTTGAATATTAAGAAAAAAAAAAAAAGATTTATTTAAATCTGTTTTGCTTTTATTTTGTAGCAAATAAAATTTTTCATTTTTTGAGTGCAAATAAAAAAAACAAAAGAAAAAAGTTCGAATTAGTCGCAGCTGTGACCTTAAGAAATGTATGGTACCTACCAACGCCTATTCATGTTTTTTCTCGAATATGCTATTACGCCCACAATTAAATGAAAAGAAAAAAAAAGTACAATGGCGTAATTACACTTATGTGCTCGATCGGTATATACAAAAAAAATGACATATTGTGTATGTAATAATTAAGCAAACAGCATACTTATGGTATTCTGGTAAATATCAACTCAAAAGACGAAAGAATAAAATAATATACGTTTTTAAAAAAAAGAAAATCATGTAATGTAATCTAAACATATAGGCTTTTTTATATTTAACTTGAATTGCTTCATAACAATTACTTGCTAAGAGACAAAAAACGATTTGATAAGCGTTTTTTTCGTTTGCGTAAGTCATAATCTTCGTTTTAATAAAATTGATAATCTAGTCAAGTAATTTTACGAATGATTGATAATTATAACTTTTATTTTTTATTGGATATATAATTCTAATTAGTGAAAATATCGATGTATGAGGGAAAAAACTCTAGTTCAATTTCAAAAAGGATTTAATTTTAGCTTTAAGCATTTAAGAAAGTCTTTAAATAGAAATAAATATTTTTTTTTGCAGCTAAGATTAATATTGATCTTTGATGATGCATGTAAGATAAATAACACAAACAATACTACATTATAATATTAAGTTAGAAATACAATTATATTTTTATTATTTATTAAAATCATGACTAAAACTATTTGAATATCTTATAATAAGCAATAATAGGAAATAGAAATTATATTATGACTTTACAAGCATCCATTCATTGAAGAATAGCCTAAAATACAACTAATATTTGCTTTTTATTAATATAGTTTTATAATTGAATAAGTAATAAGAATCATTTGACTAATTTCACCATAGTTGATATATTTGAAATTTTTCTAATCATTACTTTGTCTTAATGGAAATATTTTACATTTTACAAAGATTATCTAAACTACGAATAAGTTTATAAGTATATTTTTTCAGCATGTGAATCGGTACGACCAACAATGATAGTATTATCTCTTATTGTTCCAATATTCAATGAAATCGAAAAGATTATTGAATATTTATCGAATTGAATTTACTGAACTTTGCTATTTTTCTTAGAAGATTTCAATTGTTTTTTTTTGCCTATAAATATTGCATAGTGCTCTAATAAAAACCATAAAATGATATGAGTTACTATTGAGATTTTAACCAAGCTATTATCTTTTCTCTAGAGATCTCAAGTTTTCAGAAAACTTATATTTTCGAATTTTGATCGGAAACTTTGTGCATATAGAAAACTCAACTAGACTGGCTCCCTTGAAAAAATTTACAAGTTCTGAACAAAGTCTCTTCGAAAAATGAAGCTTGTAAAAAAATACATGTTGTATACACTATTCATGAAGCGGGGTCTATATCTTGAAAGTCTTATATCTCGAAGAGACTTTATTTAAAACTTCTGCATGTATGAAAACTAGTCTAGTTGAGTTCTCTATATGCACAACATTGCAGATCAAATTTAATAATAATGAATTTTTCTAAAACATAGAATCTTTAGAAAACTATTTGGTAGCTTAGTCACATGTCTATAAGAACTGAAATCTTTTCTTTTTAGTTTTTATTAAAACACGATACAATATCTATAGACAAAAAAAAAATCATTGAAACCGGAAGAGAGTATCTGGAGAGGTTTCCTCGTTAGTGTACCGAATTGCTCAAGGTCACTGAAGATTCTTTTGATATTTCGGTGCATTTTTCAGATCTTTGAAAATTCTGGCGAATCCAATAATTGCTAAGATTCAATCGAATCTATTAAATTGTACGTTTATATTTTATTTTTTGTTAAATTAAAATATAGAAAATTATATGTACAAAATACAACAAAAGAAACGAAACTATTTCTATGGATGAATCATGTCAACTATGAAAGTATGACTAGTTGTATTACTCACAGTATCCACAGATGAGCCATCGTATTATATTGAGGCGTGGCAATAAATTATACTAGGCGTAACAATAGATTGTAATATCTTATTATTATAGAAGAAAAATATGTTTTGATTCGTGTACATGCCACTAATGATATTTTTAGGTGTGGCAATTGTCCATGATTGTATCTATAACGTATTATTGTTTAGTGTATGTTTCATTCAACCGAATCTACATTTTTTTTTCATGACAAAAAACGAAAAGAAAGAAACCTCATCTCAGTACATGAAGTATTTCAAAAAAGAAATTTGCTCCACCGAACGGGATTGTTCTATCCAATTCAAAGCGTTGTTCTGAGCACACCTAATATCAATCGTATTAAAGACATACTCTTACCGATTTATTTAGTTTAATAAATTCAGATTTCGGATGCTTCATCTATTGGTTCCATGTAAGTATTATTTGCTCGACTTAATGTACCAGAAAAATAAAAACTCGAACCATTTGTCTTCAATAGATGTAAGCAACTTCAGTTATTTGCTTCTTCAATTTTATTTTTTTTGATTTGAAATAGCCAAATCAATAGAAATTTAAGTAGAATTGTCCAACTCTGTATTAAAGATGTGAATGAACGATATTCAATTCGATTATCATGATGAAGTGTATAATTAAATTAAATTTAACTGCACAAAAATGTCACGAATCTATTCCATATCAGATCATCTTTTACCATATATAAGAGATTTTTCTACTTCCGAAAATTAACCATTAATGAAAAAGCCTACGTTCATATAACATACTAACAAATGACATACACATAACAAGAGGAATAACGTATACTTAATCAATAAAAAGAGGGGAACAAAAAAAAACAGAATAAAACACGAAAAAAAAAGGAATTTTTCTATAACAAGACATCACGTTGACGGAACGTTCGTAGTTGAAAGAGGTTGCTGTAGATTCGTAGGCAAAGAAGTTGGTTGTTGAAATGATGACAATGGATTAGATGATAAAGAATTCATTAATACCGGTTGACTAGATAATTGTAGAGGAATTGAAGATGCACTAGTAGTATTAATTGTTGATGAATTGCTGGGTTCATTTGAAGAAGATAAACCGATAAATGTCGGAACATACTGAGCATATATTTCACTGGGTACATGTTGACGAAGAAATGTATTTTCATGTTCAGCATTATTTATTCTTTCATTAAGTATTCGAATTTGTTGTCGTAATTCAGTTACTTCATCACGAACAGCTGATAGCAAATGCATTTTAACAAGATCCTAAAATATAGATAGATCATTAATTTAATTTGAAAATATCATTCGTTTAGATACAAGTAAGACTTCATAAAACGTTTTAGTTTTAGTTATATACTTAATTTATTTTCTTGAAGATAATATAATGACAAATTTATGTACAAAGTAGTGAATTAAAACAAAGAGATAAATTTCATACGAGAAACATTAAATTTATCGAAATGTTCAATGTTTAACAAATCAGAAAAAATGTTTTTATGATAGAAAAACAATATATGATCAGGAACACAACGAAGAGGTAAAAGAGTGTAGGCTAGAGTTTGGCGGTTCCAAAAAAATCTAGAACCATTAAGGCTCCCCTTCAAAAATCAATCTCAGCCTAGGAACATCCAAATTTCATGAAACTTTCAGAATATGTTGGGGCTGGTGAGCAATGACTATGGTAAAATTTGCAGCCCAATATCATAATGTTTGACAGAGATATTCACCCAACAAGAGTCAAAAATAGCTTTATCGTGTCTCCAAGATTTCTCTGTAGGCCGTCATTTTATACATTTAAATTTTTTTTTTTTATTTGAAAACTTGTGTCTATGGCTAGCTCTTCTCGTGACCTTTTTTAAAATTCTTACTTTTTAAGCGAGGAAAAGGGATGACAAGTTTAATGGCTCAAAAAATCCCTAAAAAAATGCACATATGTAATACTTGGAACTTAAATTCAAGTATTGAATTATTCATGTATTCAAGTACTCAACTATTCAAGTATTCAACTATTCAAGTATTCAACTATTCAAGTATTCAACTATTCAAGTATTCAGGTATTCAGGTATTCAACTATTCAAGTATTCAACTATTCAGGTATTCCACTATTCAAATTTTAACTTCTTAAGTATTCTGCGGATATTCAGTGGGGCAGCGCGTTTCTCTACCTAACATACCTTTTATTTCAGCGTCGTGGTGCGATGGAGCAAAGCGTCTCCGAAGAGCCGCGATTCATGCACATCTCTGTGTACACCATTATTCCTACTCATTGCTGCACAGTAGCTCCAGCTTCTCACATACTTCTTGTAGCATCTCAACCAAAACCTGTGGTATCCTAGTTAATACTTGTAGCATCCTAGATGATGCCTGTAGCATCGTATGGGATGCCTGTAGCATCATAGGGGATGCTACAAGCAGAGGTGCAGAATCTGCCGCTAAAATAAAAAATTTCCCCAAACGACAAATTTTTTATGAAAAATTTCCCCCACTATAGAATTCAATGAAAAAACGAGTCATCCTCGTTAAAGACGATGTTTATTCAAAAAAGAATAACTACGACTACACAACAAATTGCAAATACACTTTAGATAAAAAGAATTTTATTATTCAATATCGTCTGGTTCAGGTAATCTTCCAACTTGTACTTTGGCACTACGAGAAAGACACGGATGATTCTTTTTAAAAGTTTAACAAAAATAAAAGAAAGAAAAAAGATGCAAGATCTTATTGATACAGATATAAATAAACTAAGATTTGTTTGGAAAACTGTAAGATTTTTCTTACGAGGGAAAATTATTTTCCTACGAGGGGAAATTATTTTCCTATGTGGGGAAAATAGTTTCCTACGAAGGAAAATTATTTTCTTACGAGGGAAAATTATTTTCTTACGAGGGAAA
>CAJNOL010002154.1:0-37882 GCA_905250125.1 Rotaria sordida | reverse complement strand
GATACGCCGCGAGCTGCTCCACAAAAATGAATATTAAATGTTCTGATTGGTCATGGTTCATGACATCCAGTGCAGTCCTTTCGTATGAGGCAAATGGTCTTGATCTCGCGAAGTCTCTCTTAAGATCGTTTAACATGGAATTTGAAGAATCATCAGAAAAAACTGAAAAATTAGTCTACTTGGCCAAGATCTTTTCGTTGAATCTCTAGGATAATTACTACGACTTTTATCAAGCTGCAGATTGTTCCATTAGTTAAGCACAAATTATCATGGTGTGTTTCTTCTCATCATGAGAAGGCTAGCAAGTCATTTTTGTACTTAAACTTTTTTCAAATAGAGATGGATCCTTCCTAGCGAATGTATGATAAAATTGATCCGTTACAGCATCTATTATCTGAAAGTGTATTAGACGAGATGTCCGAATAGATCACGACTTATCGATTATTCCCTCACATCTCTTTCAGTAACAGAGATAATATTACAACACGATATGTAACAGTTTACTGCTTTTGAATTTTTCTACAACGTCAAGTATAGGTAGAATATGTGACGCTGACTTTAAATGATGGTGATAAATGGATATCTTTCACTCAAACGATGGGTATGCGTAAGTGTTTTTCTGTTTATCAGATCTAAACTTACACTCTCTTATCCTCAAATTAAGCAATTAGGATTGGCGGAGAAGAATAGAATAATGATAAACAGGTGTGCAATAAACTGATTTGAAGATAAAGATGTGAATATACTGCTTGCTCTAGGAACACGAGTAGTAAAAGGAATCCAGGACAATGCTCTTTCTCCGCTAGTCATATGTAGCTTCTCCTTCTAGATGGAGATTCCTTTCAATGCCAATGATAAAGATATTCTCTTCGAATTCAACACCTACGAAGAATTTACTAAGGAGCGACTCAAATTGAACTATGACAATACACTCAAGTTGTGGTATTCTCTACCAGCCGATTTGTCAAATATCAACGATGAATTTGTCCAACGACGTACACCTCGACAACAGCAAAAAATCTTTCGAAAAATCAAAGTATTGTATATGTGCAGTAAATTGTTGAAGCGAACCTGTCTCAAACAGAAAATATACTCTAGAGGTGAGAAATTACCAGTATTTTTAAAGAAGGATATTAGAAGTAGACAAGATATACAATTCATAGTTCAGTCAAAACTATTTGTTCACAGGTATTCTTGTATTCAATGATATATTCGATATGCCTTCATCACACAACGAATCTTTCTACGAAATCTATCAAACATTCGTTCGCACCACTTTAGGCTTTGTGAACAGAGGAAAACGATATGATCAGAAGATCAACCCCGATGAATTGTTCAAAGCAGGTCGCCTTCTGTGGACCATGATAGCTATGGAAGTACAGTTTAATTTACCATTGAAGATGACCGATTCGATCTTCGGCTACAATATGCTCTATCCATATACAGATGATTTCGTCGACTGTACTACTGTGTCTCAAAAAGCGAAAAAAGAATTTGCAGAAGTATTCCATGAACGATTACTCATCGGCGAATCGAACTATGATCCGAAGTCGCATTTTAATGGACAACAATCGAATGTAGCAGAATTGCGACTGCCATCATCGTTACAGTCTTATGCAGATAAAATTGGAAAGGTATTTGATATGGTGAAATTTATCGAAAATGATTGGACACGTCATGGTGAGCATAAATGTGTATACATGAGCTTGGCCGCTATTCATGATTCACAAATAAAATCAACGTTACAACATGCGCGCCCTGACGATGGATATGCACCGACGATACCTCAAATAGAACAAGTTAGCGCAGAGAAAGGTGGTGCGTCTTTGATTGCGGCCGGATTTTTGATGGAAGGTCGATTAACACGAGCCAAAATGGCATATCTGGAATATTTGGGCTTTGGTATGCAATTAGTGGACGATCTACAGGTGAGTTCTTCGGAAAGTTGTTTTCATATTTCCTCTGAATTAGAAAGCTATTGTTACATATTGACTTATCGACTCTTTCTCATTCGGTTTCTAATTCTACCTTCGATCTCTTTTGAAAAATACTGGTTATAATAATGTCCTATATCTTTTCTCTGAAAATCGACCTACTTCCACATATTTTGTTGCGTAGGACGTCGAGCTAGACATGAAAAACAATCATCGAACAATTTTTACTCAATCAATTGCCGAAGGACAAACGTTAGACGCACCCACAGCTCGTCTCATTCAATACTGTTGCCGTGCATCTGCCTATGAAAAGTTTGTAATTGATGATTTGACATATTCGGATGTCAAAACTAGTGTTATGCAGCCTCATTATGCTTATGTTTTAATGGTGAAAGCTTGTATAATGCTTATTTTGGAAGCTGTCTCTCGACTGCCACAACACTTTTCGAAAGAATTCTATCGTGAAGTATCGACACTCAGCGCATTACCTTTCAATTGTCTAAGAAGAATACGTATAGAAGACAAACTGATGACAATTGTCCGAAACCAGTGGTTCTAACAGTTTTGCAGGTACATCAGTCGAAAAAACAAACTAACCTATATTTTTCAGTAATACAAATCAATCTGCTATTCTCAACTCTTGCCTTTCAGCAATCAATCTTAGTCGATTTGATAAATAAAAATGAATTCAGAGTTGAGGGTGTGGATGTATTTATACCAAGAGTAAATCAACCGATAAGCAGATCAATCCATCCTTGAATCAAAAGATAAATGAATCTGTTGAGTCGTAAATTTTGCTTCTTCAGCAATCAATGTCGCAGTCGAATAGACGCGATTTTAAATAGAGTACGCTTCTCTTCAAAGAGTGTGGGTGTGGGTGTGGGTGGGTGTGGGTGGGTGTGGGTGTGGGTGTGTGGGTGTGGGCGTGCGGTATGGGATGCGGGTGTGGGTGTGAATGCGTGAAGAGAAGAGCCGCACCCACACCCACCCACACCCACACCCTCAACTTTTTCATCACTATTATCTTATAAAGTAATTCTTCAGTAATGATAAGCGATCATTCTAAATACGAACAAAGAACAAATAAAATGACGCATTTTTTTCAGGTTTGAAACTGGATTATTTTATTATAAATAAAATCTAAACAAGATTTATTTTTCTAGTTCTTACTGTTACTAAATTTACAGATCTGGATGAAACACGTGCAAAAATATTTGCCCGTCTTATTTCAATGCCTGTTCAACTGAAATATCTTATTGTTGAAAACTTTCAATGTTTGGTATATGTTATTGAACATGTAAGTATTGATTTTATTTTAGATTTTTACATATATTTATGCTTATATGTTGCAATTACTATCAGTATATGTATTCGAATCAATCAAATCTTTTAAAATCTTATTATTTTATCGGTTAGAATTTTTCAAGGATCATACAGATATGTCCAAATCATTGTGCTCTAAGATACTTTTACATTAAATTCTATGATAAGATTTCTTAAAGATATTACAGTTGAATTAATCTTAAGAAAAAAATTGAATCTTTATTGAATGAAAATAATCTAAAAATAAGATATAGTTGATTATTTTTTGAGTAATATAAAAATATTCATAAGATAATTAAAATTTGATTTGACTTAGAAATAAATTTCTTAAATTACTTTAGTTTTTGATAATATATAAGGGCAAAATCAGAGAAAACGGGACATAGCCCTTTCATTTGATTTTGATTTTGTATAAGAGTGTTTTTTTTCTGAATAAGTTCTTTTAGTGTAGACATATGTAAAAATCTTTGCTCTTTCAAATGCGACCTAATTAAAATCAATTAACTAAGAAGTAATTGGTGAATCTCTCTCTAACCATATGACGAAAAAATCTAAAAATTTCAGGATAGACTCTACGGTCTAAGCCACATCTATGATAAAATTTTCAGCAAGATCAGACTCCAAAAATTCTCCTTATAAAAACCGGCTCTCTGGAGATTCCATCAAGTCAGAAAAAAGAAATTTTTGTCTTATCATCATCTCAAGATTCTGAGGAAGAATTTGTACCTTTTTGAATTTTTTTCAACTTTTCATTCCGTTATAAGAGTATTTTTTCGTTTGTATATTCGTACTCGTCACGTCGCTAACGAAAAGTAAATCAAATTTTTTGAAAAATCTATGCATACGTCAAAAAAAACATTGAGTAGCGGTTATAAAGTCCTATTCGTTGTCTACAGAATGTACTATTTAGTTTTCAAAAATGCTATCTTAATTCGAAGTTTTTTTAAAACTAAACTGCATGAAATAAAAATCGATGTCCTTTTTTGAGTCACATTGCTAACGCTAGTTTTTGTAGTAGTAACTCCTCTCAGCAAAGATCTCTAGGGCTGATATTTTCAGGATGTCTAGAGTAAGTTAACATACATACAACATATGAAAAGTAGCTCTTGGAAAGTTCATCGTCGTGAGATATACGTGTTTCAATTTTGTGCTGTCACGTCGCTAACGAATGTTTTTGCCCATACGTTTGTTTAAACGAGTAAAAATGATAAGAAAATAAATTCAATTGATTGATAAACAAAATTTTAAGAATTTTATCTGATTAATTGAAATTATTTTCCAATATTATTTTTAGACATGTGATCATTTGCGAAAAAAATGCATTACATACTGCTCAATATGCTGAATTTAGTATTTCAAGTTGTAATTTTGGAACAAATGAAGCAATTCATACTGGTAAACATCTTGTGCCTTTCCTCAGTACTTATATGCCTAATTTACAAATATTACGTCTTTGGAGACCAGATGATTTTCCTTGGACATCGAGTAAGTTTATTTATTAACAAAATATAGTTAATTAGAACTATCAATAAAAAAAAAAATTTTTATTTTAATTCTGAATATTGCTTAGTAAAATTTTATTAGTTATTTAATATTGATATAACAAGCTAAAATTGAATATAAAGTTAATATATCTGATAAAAATCTTATTAATGTAGCTGATAATGAAATGAAATTTGAAACTCATCCGTCCTTCGCATATTTATTATAATAATATATAAGATATATCTTCTCAAATGCAAGTGACTCCAATAACGATAAATTTTTTTCTATACATGTTTAATCATCACAGAAACGCTCTATCTTATTTATTTTTCTGTTTGGGATACGGATTTCTATTGTTGAATTCCTCTATTGCTAAGTTAATGCTCAGATATTGTGACCATGAAAGAGTATGAAGAGGTCATCTATTGCTTGGTCCTGAATTTTAATTGATAAAGAAAGAGGACTCTATTCTTTGGTATATACCTATTCATTTTTTTGATTTCGATTGATAGAGTTCAGAGTGGAAGCCGTAAAACTCTCGACTTATACTTCCGTTAACTATTCCTCGTCGAACAACACATGAGCTTCACAATAATATAGACCTAATGTGTGAAAAGTAAAACCTAATGTTCAGAAAATCTTTATTTTCTCCTTGAATTGTTTTACCTCATTAAAAAAATAATTAAAATCGTAGTCAAAGAACTATAAAAAAAAAATATCAAATTATTTTTATTTTATATAAAAAAGTATTTATTACATATGATTGTTTGATTTTTTTTGGACGATTTTATAAAAAAAATGAACAGTATATTTTCTAATCATTCATTCTTTGTTTATTTAACAAAAAAGAAAAAATATTTTCAGTTCAAAAATTTTTCTGTAATAATTATTCTTTTTGTCTTTTATGTCTTTAAGTTCGACCGAACTTCAAATATGGATACTATTATGGAGTTTCAAGAGGACAATGGCAACGAACTCTGCATACGCCTCAATCTATCAGTATGTTATTTAAACATATTTATTGAAGAAAAAAAAATCAATTTAATAAAATCATTATTATTTAGATGAACATGTAGTTGTCTTTGAACAAGATCTTTCTCAATTATTTGAGCAATTAAAACAACTTGCCTATCTTGATATTCATGGCGATACGTCGTCTGAAAAAATCGAACCTTATCGTTTAATGGTTCAAACTCGTTTTCCAAATAGTCGAATTGATATTCAGATATCAAGATTTCGTCTTTGGATGTAATTATTGAAGTTAATAGGACATCACTATACGTCAAAGAAAACTATTTTGTTTCTCTTTTTCCTTAACTGCTAATTCATCAAGATTTATTTTTATTATTCATTGATTTTCTTAAATAAAATAGAATTTAAATTCATTTGTAACAAGACCTTTTTTTAATCAAATCTCACATATGGAACATAATTTCTAATTAACAGTCCTATTAATAACAAAAATATCATCAACTATGCACTTAGAATTACTATTACTATTACCATTCAAACATTCTAAATATATCGAATACAAATCATCATTTGCAAATATAGAGCTAGGAGTGTCAACGTTTCTCGTTCTGAAGCGCTCCATTCCCAAGAAATGGGAACGCTATCTCATATTACGTTTTTCTAGCACTTTTTTACATATACCGAGCTGTTTATATACTTTTACTTAGCTTTTTTTATGTGCCATTATTATGCGTTCCGCGTTCCAGGAACGGAACGGGAACGCAACACCCCTAATTACCACCGATTTAAAAACTTTGCAATTAGCATTACAATAGATATGAATATCTCTCGATCTATGTTCCATTTAATATGTTGAGCATATCACTTATATCAGACGAACAGGTTACGATGACCACGTGTCAGAAGTTATATATCAAACATCATTTTTTTTTCTTATAGGACTTTAAAACGATACGTTGAACAGTAGACTGTCTGATGCCAAAATGACATTTTTAAAAACAATACAAAAGTTATTGATATTTTTATAATAAATCATTGTTTTTGTGTTAATAAGGAAAATTGATTATTGCCTTCTATACTACTAGACTACATCAAATATTCAATACAATGATCAATAATAAACAATGTTTTTACTGAGAATCAGATGATTTTTCTGAAGAAATTTTTTGGACTGGAATGATTAAAGAATTAGTCTGTTGATTTTCTGTGCAGCAAACGAAATTAAAGAGTCCATTTTGCGTTACTGCACCCATTATGCAGTACCTACTAAACTCTCTTTACACAAGCAAAAAAAATTAGAATGTAGATCAAATGCTTTTTCTCTTTATTCTTTAACTTTCATTAACCAGGAAACAGTTAATAAGATTTATTGAATGTTGAATGTGTCAAGATGGATTTGAGTTTTCTATATGACAATAGTGGTATTAAAGTGCTAATATCATACGAAAAAGTATGCCATTTCTTAATCTAAAAAAAGAGATTGATCGATTGCAATTTTTTTCTAAATAGAAAAACTCATGGCTTGAATAGTTTCGTTTACGACGAAGAAAACCGAATTCAGAAGAAGAAATTAATGAAATTAATGATCTTATTCTTAATGTTTATGAATCAATGGATAATCAAGCTCGAGCTGTCCTTCTTTCTTTATCTACAATAGTTCAAGATGAAGATGAATCAGTAATAATAGAAGAAAAAAAATCAAAGCTATTGTTGCAATTGGTTATTCACTTTGTTGTGGTATATATAAAATCTTTGAGAATAAATTTTTATTTTAAATAATCGCACAGCTCATATGCAAGTAAAAAATTCAACACAACTCTATTCACAATTACTTGTTCGTGCATTGTCTCATCAAGATTTACGAATGCGTTTGACTGCCATGATTGCTGTTGCTGAAACGGCAATTGATAATCTTAGTTTTCAAATGAAAGTAATTACTATTCATAATACAGATATGTATATCCATCGGCGGGCCACCAGCATGGCAAAGTGTGGCAGTTGCCACAGCAAAAATATTCGGAATAACCGATAATTTGACAAAAATTGATCCCTAAAACGATTTTTTCCAGCAATTGCCACACCGAAAATTATTATTGCCACACCAAATATTTTACTGCTGGCCCGCCGATGTGTATATCCATTCTTTATGAAGGAAAATCTTATAAAGGTGTTGTTACGCAGCCGCTAAAACCAGTTATTCAAAGATAGATTTTAAAAGAGTCTGTTCTATTTCATATAACTGTCGAATAGTATACAATAGACTTCTTTGAATTTTTTCTCAGTTAAATGAATTTGCTATAATACCAAAATTATTCGAAATAATGAAAACTTCAATGGCACATGCTGGTCGTCCACTTGATGCTATTAATGAACATTCAAAGTTGGTTGCATGGAGTTGTTATACAATTGTTAATATTTGTGCCAATTGTATGCCAAGGGTGGGTGTGGGTGTGGGTGTGTGGGCATATATACTCTAAGCCTTCACCCACACCCACACCCCACACCCTCGCTTATTCCTTTTTTTATCAAGTGTTTTTTGAATTGGTCTATTAAATTAATCTTTTCAGTTTGAAGATATCTACTTCAATTCAAAAAAAGTCGACTTTAATATATCACAGTATAATGTGTCTCAGATGGCGCACACTTTTTCCTATTGGTTAAGTCGTCTAGCTAATGACTATTTTTGTAGCGCCATGTTCAAAAAAATAATTAAATTCGGAAACTAAGGGATGACAGTCGACTTGACTGATTCAGACGGCTTAAGCGTACTCACAATAATAAGGGGGTTGCGATTTGACTGAAATCTAACAAGTTTCTAAGAGTTTAAAAATATTCATGCACTGAGATATGGAAAAAACTAAGCAGAAGAACCACAATTAACCAGCAGTTTTCGAGCGGTTTGAACGACATGAGTTTAGAACATTTACAATGCTACGATGGTCATACTAATAGTTTTGTCCTCTATAATGATGGTTTCGTCCTTTTGATTTTCTGATTGATTAATTTTCGAATAATGAGATTTTTTTCTTTCACTTTTGGGGATTTCATTGCGTTGTGATAGTTTGAATCGATATTTAATTACTTGATAAACAATCACAATATCTATATGCATAGTATTTATTAGTAAATGAAAAATTTCAAACTTTACTCAAGAAATTGAATATCAACCAGGAAAAACGAAAGGAATTATTTTTATCAATTCATGAGTATTTTTGTTCTTACACAGATCAACAACACACTATATATTGATTGGTCTCCTCAACAGGGGATGTCAAAGAATGTCGGTGCCTTAGCTTCATTGATGTGGAGAAGTAACCAACTCAACTGAATCAAAATGATTTATAAAATGTTATTAAAGAAATAGCCGATTCTATTCAACAATTTTTCATGCAACAGTTAAATGTTTGGTAATACTCGAGTAAAAATCAAATTGATTAGTTGAAGAAATAACGCTGATGCAAGAAAAGTTAAATCTTAATGACGTCTTTATTATAGCTCAAGAAATATCATCATTATATCTTGAATATATTGTCAAATCAATTTTATGCCGTCTCTTAAGCAACTCATAATGGGATAGATTCACAAACAAATCATCTGAATTTGAAGAAAAAATTGATGATATTCATATGAAATTTATAGAGTGTAGTCTATCGTTCGAGTATGAACAATTGTATGACTCATTAATATTTTTCTGGAAACTATTATAAAAGAAATCAAATTAAACTTAACAGATATTCGTTTTCTAAAGAAAGATAGAGTTTAAATAGTCCATTATAGACACAAAACAGTACATGAACAATTACCATCACTCGAAAAAGCAAACTGTTTTAACTTTTCAGAACGTTTTGAGCATAAGAAATTGGTCATAAAGATATGATCGCTGCTTTAGAACAACACAAATCTCGTTTCCATTGTTGTAACTACACAATTTTTTATATTGTTGTATTTTTTTCTCTAAGATATTGATAAAAGAAAAACCAATTGATGAACAAGAAATAAAAATTTTTTCACTTACAACAGAAAAGTGTACTTCATCTTCAAGCTAATTTCACGGAAAACCTCATGTTTTTCCTCCATATATAAATGATGCATTAGTTTTCTATGCCGAAAATGTGTAAAATTTCTCAAAATTTCCGAAAGTCAACATTACAAAGCTCACAAAACCTTTTCTGTTTAATACCAACAAATCCCATTTTTGATGAGCTTTCATTTGGTATACAACTTCATTATATTCTCCTCACTGGAACAATATTATTTCCTATTCTACATCTTGGGGTATCCTGTCAGTTGATCACACTCATATATATGCTAATGAGTAATATATATCCTTCTACTTCCTATTTTTTGCTCTTTTAATAAGTCCCATAAAGAATCAAGCTGCAATTTAGTAAGTACGTATTGGTCATGACTTTGACGCTTTTTGCATTTGAATCGTAGTTATAACGTTGATAGTTACATATAAATGATAGAAAAAAGAAGAGAAAGAAAAAAAAGTAGAAGCCAAAAATAAATAATATTTGTATAGATAGTTATGCTTCATAGCGTAGCAATATATACAACCGAAATCGAATCGAACACATTTTCATAGGTTTGAGTTTGTTTTCAGTTTCACATTTACAATATTGAAAGAAAATTTTTTTTCACAACCATTGGTATGAAAATCATAAAGTTATATACTCTTATTTACTATGTTTAAATGAATATTTTTGTCTTTGTAAGCTATTTCTAAAGGGTTTGGAAAAGTTGACACTTGAATAAACTGCTTTACAGCACTTAATATTACTCATTACAAACTGCTTCATTTGAATAAACCGTTGAAACAAGGTTAGAAAATGGTTTTACAAACATTGCGAAGCATTTATCATCAATATTACTGTAAAAAACTATGACTTCTGTTATATATAAGCATTTTACAGCACTTAAAATGAAAATCATTGAAAAGTTCTGCTTCTTTTTCTTGTATTTAAACGCTTCGCTAGACTTGCAGTAGAAAGCAGTGAGAATTACTGTGATTTTTCTGATATTTCAAAAGTTACAACGCATTGTAATCTTTGATCACATATATTGTAGATAAGCACACTTATCATGACAATAAGATTTGAAGTAACATTTCGTTATGAACTTTACTCGATATATGCTAGTTATTGCTAGAACATGGAGTATATCATTTGGTTTAGTATAATGTAGCTCTAAAATTTATTTGTAATAGAAAATTCGTTGCATTCTTTTCTTTCTATCCGATTACACAGCGATTTGCTCGCTGCAGCGTTGCTATTGCCTTGTCTTTATTTCATTGTTTGCTCGCAGATTTTACCAATGGACGACGACAGAAGAGAACGAAAAAAAGATTCATCAGTCATTGAATGCAGTGATGATGTAGCGATAATTATGATAGTTCCTCAGGAAATTCAGAAACATATTGCTTCATGGATATGGATGCGAGAGTAAAAAGTATAGTGGATATTGTGTTTTCTTTTATTTTGATCATCATGAAACTGTAGGAAAATTGAGAAGAAATTTCTATTTTATAGTCCTTGAAAACCTCTCGTTTATCGAGAGTATATACTCTGGCTATAATGATTAAGCTTATGTCATTGTAATCTTTATTATAGTTGTTAATACTTTTTATCCATATCTATGTCATAGTTTCTCGTTGATAATCTAATACATAATTTATTTATGTTAAAAATAAAATTGAAGAAAAAAATTCAAAAAAGAATAGTCTATTTTAATCTATTGACGATTACGAAGAACATCAATAAAACGTTTCTTACGTCCGATTTTACTATGTTCAATAAGATAAGGTGCTGCACGAACATTATTCACATCTTTGACATTAACATTTAGGTCACTTAAATTATATGTTGGTAGAGAAAGATTTTTCTTGTCAGAAAACAAATCGTTTAATATTGATTTCATCATTTTAATACGTTTTGTGATCCAATTTTTTAAATCCGTCAGAAGACTATCATCTTGTTTCAAACTACATGAATGAAATGATGTAAAAACTCGAAATCGTGTTCCATTTTGAACTGCATTCGATGCATCTCGATGTTGTGCTTGTGTTGGATTAATAGCAAAAAGTCGATCGAAATTTTTATTTCCAACATCTTTCCGTAGATTATTGAAAAATTGTTCAGTCGCTTTGATGGCTAAATCGACAGCTTTAAAACTAGAAAAAAAAATCTAAAATCTTTGAGATCTTTTCAAGATACATCAAACATATTCTAACAAAACATTCTCTTCTAATATTCTGCTTATATTCAATGTAAGAGTTGATATAAGATTTATTTACTTACTGAAAATTAGAATGAGGTGAAAGGATCAATGTATTAGAATCTTTATTAATTCCACCAAAAGCTGGTACATTCGATGAATCATCAATCACTCCGCCATGAGAACATTTTTCAACAGTTGTTGGTTTACTTAATGGATCATGATTTTCATTGGATTGATTAAAGAGATATCCACTTGTAAGTAATTTTTTATTATTAATTTCTGGTAAAATATTATTTTTGCAATCATAATATATAAGAGGACATGTTCTAAATGTAGCTTGTTGCAGAAGAGTCTTTAAAAAATCGAAATAATTCAAGAAATAAAAAAAAAAGTAATAGTATTTATGTTGCTTACACATTTCTTTTCTATTTTTGTGCAACCATTTTTTGTACATGTTGCTTGATTTCGATCAGCAACTGAACCAATATTTTCTTTGACTCCAATAAGATTATTAATATTTGTGTTGCCCATTTCAATCCAATTCGAATGTGAATAAAAATCTTGTAATGTATGAAGCAATCGTCCAAGTGATTCACGTGCATTAGTCAAATCTTTTTTGATATTACGTGCATCATTAACAACTAATAGAAATATAAATATAATTTATGGAAAAAATCATTTGAAAAAAGTTACCTATTTTTCTAAGTTGAAGAATACGTCGACTACCGTTTATAAATGCTTCACTATCAAAATGTGCTGGTGAAAGTTTCTTTGTGTTTGGATTAAAATCTACCAGAGCATTTTCTGTCATGACAAAATCAAGAATAAATTTTAATGGTAATGAATGTAATTCTACTTCTGCTTCATTATATTTAGGATATGCAAGTTTATAAAGATCATCAATAGTATGTTCTTTAGTAAAATATTCTTGTTCCTTGATTTTATTCCCTTTATATTTATTTCGTTTAAGACGTGTATCATAAAAGAAACGAGCTAGACAACGAATGAAACCAGCTTGTGTAATTTCTGTATGTGTAATACCTATATAGAAGACAAAAAATCAAATCACATTTCAGAAAAATCAATAAATCAATAGTTACTATCACTAGTTTGAGCACCATCTCCAACAACTGGAAATGGAATAAATGCATTTATATAAGAGCAAATAAGTAGAAAATAGAATAACAATTGTATATGTGTATTCAACATGTAAGTAATTGTATATTGATAATGAAGAATAAAATGTAAATTGTGTTTGATACGATTTGTTGGAAATCGTGTCTATTTATAAGATATCGTATAAATGATGTCGAATTATATGTGACAAAAATAGATGAGCTAAGACAAAACGACCTATCGAAGGAAACTATCGATTACTCATCATCAATGCTATTAGTATATGCGGTTGTCAATTAATTTTTGTTTTGCTCTTTCTGTTTTTACTTAGCATTTGTCATCGTATCCATTTACTTGTATTTCCTTTTTCTACTTGGCAGGCTCTGTTTCGTGCGTAAAAGATAATACACACGAACAAAGTCTATCTTTATAAATAGAAATGTAAGAAAGACGCGTATTTATTTATGTGATACCGAATATGTGACAACAACTAATTGATTTCTTCATCGTCACCCACAAATATATCATATATACCCCTGGAAAAAATAAGCTTTAGTCTGTATTTTTGGGGATATCGTTATCATAGCAGAGTATTTTTTAATAAATAATGATATATTCTGAAAGCGCGTGGAGTTTTCTATCAGCCTGTATATTTGCCTTTTCGTTTGAATATATATATTACCAAAAACAATTGAGTGTAATGAAAGCACCTTCATATCTAGATTCCCACAGACTTGATTTTGTCACTGTCACCAAAATTGCTTTTTTAAATTTTTCATCACTATAGAATTATCTTTTGAAAAAAGTAATTATATATTCTGATAGAGCTTGAAATTCTCTATCATCCTGTATATTTACTTATTTCCTTATATTTATTTCTCGAAAAGAGAATTTGAGTACGGTGAACGCACCGTCAATTGACAAGTACCAAAAATTTGCGTTTTTCGTTGCTTTCGGAGTTCTATTTTTAAATTTATGATTCTTATGGAAAATTTTATTTTTAAAAAGCAATCACAGATTCTTATAGGGCTTGAAATTGTCTAGCATCGTGTACATTTGTTCACTATTTTACATTTATGTGCCACAGCACATTCAGTACATAAATGCAAGGCAAGAAAAAAACATATAGGATAATAGAGAATTTCAAGTTCTATCAGAATCTATAATTCATTTTTTAGAAATTTATTAGTATAGTAACTATATTTTGAAAAAAGGAAAAAAGTAACGATTTTCGGTACTTGTCATTTGACGGTGCGTTCACCGTACTCAAATTTTCTTTTCGAGAAATAAATATAAGGAAATAAGTAAATATACAGGATGATAGAGAATTTCAAGCTCTATCAGAATATATAATTACTTTTTTCAAAAGATAATTCTATAGTGATGAAAAATTTTAAAAACTAATTTTGGTGACAGTGACAAAATCAAGTCTGTGGGAATCTGGATATGAAGGTGCTTTCATTACACTCAATTGTTTTTGGTAATATATATATTCAAACGAAAAAGGCAAATATACAGGCTGATAGAAAACTCCACGCGTTTTCAGAATATATCATTATTTATTAAAAAATATTCTGCTATGATAACGATATTCCCAAAATACAGACTAAAGCTTATTTTTTCCAGAGGTATATATGAAAATTTTATTCAGTTGTAGATACTTCCATTTTAAATGCTAATAAGTTAAATTATAATAGCAATTCAAAATTTTTCTTTTAGTAAACGTGGTGGGTTCGGAATGGAGAAGGGGAGAATCATTACTTTTCAAGAAACTGTATTGCCTTTAGAGGACAATATTCGAAGGTAAATGCATAGTACTTCTACCTTTTATGCATTGATTTACAATACATCAAGTTATTCTGAGTCGATAAATAAAATTACTCTCTGCACTCTAACAAATGAAAAACTAATATGATGCACCACGGACACAATATCTGTACATATGAAATAAAAACTGATCGCATAGAACAATATTTTGATAAAACATTGTCATTGAGTGATAAAAACCTAATACAACAAAGCTTTCTCAAACGTAATTTAGTAATAAAATACAAAACAACCTCTCATAGCGGACACTTTTGAAAAGTCTAAAGTGTGTATGCACTATAGAGGGGTTTTACTGTAATACTAAATAGGCCAAGTCGTTAATACAAACAATAATTTTCGCTCACTGTCGGATATATTTTCAGAGCATAACAATTAAGAGAACTCCACCCTTTCCCGGAGTTTTTCGGCAGTAGTTCGATGAAAGATGATAAAACTTTCAAGACAGATAAATCTCGAATAAGTAGAACAAAAATTATTATAGATTCGAAATTACCAGACGCTTCATTCAGCGAGATATGAGGATCAGGAAGGCCCAAAACGAATAAAAGTTGTCTCTCCCCCTCCTAGACAAAACCCTATACTGCATTTTTTCCACTTAAAATTTATTGTTTTGTGACAGCTAAGATCAAATCAGGGTGTTTTTTTTTTCTTCTTTTAAAAATGTCGTTGCTAGAGCTCGGGATAAGCAAAATACTGGAAGCATCGTGAAAAAAACTTGTTTTTTTTCAATGGTGCTAATTTTTTAAAGGCTGTAGAATTTCGTAGGAACAACATATTGTAGAAAAAGAAAAATAATGTGCATCCCAATTTGACCAAAGTACTTAGAAAAAAAACTTGAGCTCCATCGGACGTACCATATGCAAGAACAGAAATGAGAACTTCGTAACTTTCCTGTATGTATCAGAATCTTTTTTTCTCCAACTCAAGTGATCAAAAATAGATCGTGTTCAGCATAGGCGGTAGAACGATTATAATCTAGAGGACGCTCAAAACTTCTCACGAAGTGATGAGAAGGTGACATTAAGAGCAAGAAGGAGGGAGGGCGGGGCGGATTTTATAGCTTTCTAACTCTAACTCTTATTAAGGAAATACCTATTGTTCCGATATGTTTTCAACAGAGTTTATTTTGCATATATCTTTCTACAGACAAATGATATAATCTTGAAATTCTTTCAAAAGATGCACAATTAAATTTGTGAATCTTCCGCCATTTAGTTTTTGGGATTGATTGGATTTATTTAAATCATAGAGTTTCTCTGTTTGATAGCACAAGACACAATTTGACTATACTAAAAAAGAATCTATAGTCTTGAAGAATGAGCCCTCGCCCTTAACTAGTCTTCGCTCGAAATCTTACCCACACCCACCTTCACCCAAGTATTTGTCTTTGCCTTAATTTCTTTCATTTGACGATGAAATGAGCACTGACATTTATAGAAAGAATTCCGAAAGAATGAGTCCTAGAAGTTGTTGCTGAATTCTCTAAGACAGCTGCATGACAAGGGTCTGTTTAATTGTTCTGATCAGTTCTTAGAAAAGTGAAAGAAAGGATGTATCAAATATTGCTGCTACCCATTATATTGAAAATAAAAAAATATTCATAATATATCTATTTCTTATTTATCTTTGCACAAAAATCCTGGAAACTTGAAATTTTTCTAAAGAAGTAAAACGTTCTCTTGGCTGGTCTTAATCGATTTTGAAAGGGCTAAAACCAACGACGTACAAGATACTATAATTTTTCACTTTTCCAAATCGAATTCGCTCCTCTATTTTAACGACACATCACCTGATTGTGCACTTTTAATATTTTAAGGCGATTTTTGAATAGGAAACAATTTACTTTAGTAGTATCATTACTTTCTACAATTCATCAGAGTAAGTCAACAGGATTTGTTTGACAGTTATTTTAAAAACTACCAAAACGCATCGTTAAAAAAAAAATTTCAAGATTGTACTATATGTGTATGGAAAGATATATACAAAATAAACTCTGCTAATAATATTTTTGGGACATTCGATATAAATTCAAAACGAGATTCGTAAAATTTTCTCAAATATCAAGTCTTCCCAAGCATTCCTGTTCAGTTTTTAGGCAATACTTAAGCTTCCCCAATCGTAATGGCTCCTCTGCCTATGGATATAGATGAAATACATACATATATTATATATATGATGATTCCACAACAATGATAGAAAGAAAAAAAGATGATAGACGAGAGATGGCTCCATCTAAAAAATGTAAATAATAATTCGAAGGTCATGTTCATCAACATTTTTCTCAGGAACAAAAAACATCATAGGGCGATTTTCTTCATTCTATAGGATATTTTTATTCAGTCATCTTGTTTTGCAGGAGGCAGAGCAAGACATTAAAGAGCGGAGAGCTACCAGGATTTATTTAAACGACCGGATTTATCTGAACTTATCCTATCGACGACATATAATACATTTTAACTGTACTAACAGAGAGCCATAGTTTTGAAGAGTCAGTCTTTGCTAGATCCCGTCAGGTTGGTTCTGGATTCGAAAATTTTAGGGTGCAATGGATTCTAATTGCCTAAGAAATGTGTAGGACGCAATAGTTATTGAACACAAAAAGTCGGAAAAAAGTATATCATGTCTTTTGGGTAACTAGCTAATTCCAATAAAAAAATTTCATTACAAATATCAAAGTATAGTTCGACCGGGTCGGGATCTGAGCCCGAAAATTTTGGATCCGACGGACTCTAGCCTTCGCCAGCATTAAGTATCATTCTCGCTTCCACTCTCAGCTAGGTATCTGCCTTCAGTCCAGTTTCTTTCGTGTGATGATGACATAAATAATGAAGTTTACAGAAAAATCTCAATAATTTCCAAAAAAATCAAGTTCCGGAAGCTGGTGGTTTTCCAGCAGAAATAGAATGAAAAATAAAAAAATACTTGACATTCATGAGATGAACAAAACAATAATAAAAATAAACATAAAGATATAGAATTCAAAGTGTTATCAATATAAACAGACAAACAACGTGAATTGATAAATTTTCTTTTTGTTACTTTTTCTTGAATTTCTCATAAGAACGAATACATAATGTTGTGAGTTTGACTCACTGATAAGCGTGTTCATATTTGAGTAAATGTCAATTCAACTGTGCTAAATAATCTTTCCATCGAAGCACTACTCACTGGTATGACATCTACTCTTTTGACTACTATTCATAATAACAGAAAAATCACGACAAGTTTTACTACTAGACAAATACAACGAACAAGATAAACATCAGATGAACGAGGTGTATCAAGACGATAAAAATAAAATTCTTGCATTTCAATACAAGTTATTTCAATCATAACTGGTGTCACTTCATCTGTTGGTTATGAAAAAAAAACTAAAACAAAACTTTTACTTTAAAAAAAAAAAGAAATTTTTATCGCATTTTCTTCAGTCTTTTTTTGATTTTCTATGCAAATAGTGGGATTATTGTCAAAATTAGCTACGTATGCTTCATAGAAGATACTACGATTATCTGTTGTCCAATGTGTAATGATCAGAATTTTGTTCGAATGAACATCTATAAAATAAATCGTCGACTAATCTGAAGCAATATCAGATACACTATTAGTAGAAAGAAACAATAATTTAACCTAAACTTCAATTGATATTGTTGCTTCAATCTATAACAAAATATTTTTCCATCAAATAAAAAATGAAATGATTGTATAGCTATTGTATCATCTTCAGAAAATGTATTTGGATCAATTAAAATTTATGCTTGATCAGTTGATTTTGATAATGAATCTAATTCATAATACACATCTTGATTTTGAAGATCTGTATTTATAAAACTAACTTATATTTCTTTTAACTATGATCATATAAATAAAACTATACAAAAAGATAGAGCGCAATGAAAGAAACTACAGTACACCGAGAACAACAACATCATTAAATATACATAACAAATATCAAAATAGTTACTCATTCAAAGATCAACTAATATTGAAAGTGAACGATTTTTCAGATTGATATGATGATGTTCCCAAGACAAGCAATCCTTGCACAGAATTCCGGTCCGGATTTCGTCGGAATCCGATAAAAACTGACAAAATCCGACAGAATCCTATCGGATTTTGCACGTGTCCGATCAGATCCGACAGTCGGAATCCGGCTCATGGGATTCCGACAAAAATCCGACAAGATACGGACGCAATTATTTGAATCCGACGGAATCCGACCGAGCGAGAATCACCTGGGATTGATACAATATTAGATGTTGAATTTGATTTATATAAAATTAAATCATATTGTTGAACTCTTATTACACCCACTCCAGCACTTAATCGTCGATAATTCATTCCACTATGTAATCTCCAACTATTAGATTCACTATCATATAATTCAACACTTTTTAAACAAATTGCACCCTATGCAAGAAAAAAAAGAAAATTTTTAAATTTTAATTATAATTCAAATATAAGAATTTACATCAAATCCATCAATAGCCATTAAATGATTATTAACAACAGCAAGCCGAACCTGTAAATAAAAAAAAATCAATAAATTATTTACTTTTTTTATTGATCAATCTTACTTCACTTCGCTTTGAATTCATTGTCACAATTGGTGACCATTGATTTATTTTTGGATTAAATCTTTCTGCTGTCGATAATTCTGTTGCATCATCTCGACCACCGACCACATCTATATATTCATATACAAATCAAATAATTTCCTTGAATATATTACATACATATATATCCATTATAAACAGCACAAACAAGATGTTTTCGTTGGGTATTCATCGATGATACTGATGACCATTTATTTGCTTTTGGATCATATCTTTCAACTACACAAACACAATAATATTTACTAAATAAAAATATTTTTCTTTACCTGTACTAAGTGAACATTGTCCATCTGATCCTCCAATAGCATAAAGATATCCATCAAGTATTGCTACAGCTACACCTAATCGTTTTGTTCCCATTGATGCAACACGAATCCATTGTTGAACCGATGGATCATATCTTCATGAACGAAAAACAAATTTCATTTTCTCAAAAAAAATCCAATTTACTTTTCCACAAGATTTAAACAAGAAATTCCATCGTGTCCACCAACCACAAACAAATAACCATCAAGTACGCCAACACCAACACTTGCTCGACATGAACTTGTTGGTGCTATTTCATTACTCCATTGATTTGTTTGAGGGTCAAATCTAAACAAAAAAACAAAAATCGAGAAATATTCTCTTTTTGATTTTTACCGTTCAACACTATTCAAATAACTAACACTATCATGTCCACCAATAGCATATAAAAGATTATTTAATACACCAACTCCCACCTCACATCTTCGTTTTGACATAGATGCAACAGCTCTCCATTCATTTGATGATGGATCAAACATTTCAACACTTGCTATAGCATCACCTGAACACCACCCACCAACTATTTTTATTAAGAAAAAAAAACTAATTAAAATAATTTCAAAAAATAAAAAACAAAAATAAACAAACCAGCAAAAAGAACTTCTCCTGATTTAAGTGATTTTCTTGATCTTGTTCTTGATCCTTGCATATTTTATCTTTCTCGAGATAGTAATAAATAATCTTTAGCTTGATCAACTAAATCCTGGATCAATGTTGTTTGTTGATCGTCATCATCAACACTTTGATTGTGGGCCAGATCTATAAATAAATTAAATATATTTAATTTAATTTAATTATTGTTTTAACTTACATTTTTTAATCCAAATTTTAACTTTTTCATTTGAATTAATATCTGGACTTTTATAACTTCTAGATATTGCTATTGATGATGATCCAGTTTGATTGAAACTAATATCATCATCATCATCATCATCATCATCATTGTCAACGTATGTATTTGCTTGTTCTAATTTCGTCTGGATATAAAGCAAATCATCTGTTTCAATATATCCCATTGATGGTCCATAGTATCTTGTTGATATTGGTTTACGTATTGGCACGAGGACTAAATATCCTTTCTTGGTAAAATCAGAATTTGGTGTTCGTTTTACTAAAATTTGTCTTGTTTCCGTGAAGTCTGTTTCTGGCGAAATTGGTATTAATCGCTTAAGAAGATAATCACGTGTCAAACCTTCTAGAACTATTGGATCAGATGGATTATTTTTATGAAAGGTTGTAATAATAAAAAGTTCAATGTATTCCTCCGTTATTTTTCGGACAAGGCAAGGGCGATGTTTAGCTCTATTTCGTTTCTTGCTTGATGAGGATCTTGAGCTACTGTTTGTTATTAATAGAAAACTTGATGAATCCGTACTTTCATTTGATGTTAACCCAAATACCTCGTGTACTGATTGTCGGAACCAATATATATTCCCAACAATTGGTAAAGCTAGTGGAGCTTTGAAACCACCATGATGAGATGATTGAGATTGATTGATCGATGGCAATGGTGAACGAGAACGAGAAAATGAAGATGGTGGAAATTTTGAACGGCGATAATGACGTAATCGAGAATCATCTGTTGATGATGAAGAATGACGACGTCGATATAATTGAGGATTTTTTCTTTGATGTTGAACATTTGTTACTGTTGGTGGTGGAGATGATGAAGGATTAAGTTTACGATCTTTAACAGCTGAATGCCAATGTGGTGGTGTACGTGATCTTGAACGACTTTTTCCAGTATATTTCTATATAGAAAATAGAAGATTAGAATAAATTAAATAAAAAAACATGATATGATACCATAAAACCACGACCTTTAACTAACCGACCACTTGAATCAATTCTTTTTGATGAATGATAATGACTTACACTAAAGAAAAACTCATATTAATGGAAAATGTCGATTAAATTATTTTCATACCTAGTATGGGATGTTTCATTATTACTATTATTATCATCGTCATCATTTATATGTACCATTATATCTCGATCAGACATTTCATTTGATTCTAAATGTTTTTCTTCATTTTTTCGTCGATGTTTTTTCTTCTTTTTCTTTTTATGTTTATGTTTTTTTTTCTTTTTCTTTTTATCATTTTCATCTTTTGTTGAAATTTTATGTTCTTTTTCTTTATTGTTTTCTAAATTAATAAATAAATCATGAATAAAAGGCAAAAAAAAAATCGATTAACAATTTTTACTTGAATCGAGAATAAGTTGTCCACAATGAGCTATAACAGCAACTTGTAATGGTCGACTATTTGAATCAACTGGTATATTCTGAATAGCATCGACTACCGATTGACCAGATATAACACGACCAAAAACGACGTGTTTACTAAATAGAAGATAAATATTTTTTGAAATTAATTAATAAGATCTTACTCATCAAGATGGGATGCTTTCGATGTTGTACTAAAACACACCACAGAATTTTGTTTTTTAAATGAATTTTTATTCTTACATAAAAAATTGTGATCCATTTGTATTGGGACCTTGATTATCCATTGAAAGAAGATATGCTTGATCATGTTTGATTTGAAAAGTTTCATCTAGAAAATTTTTATTAATATTTTTTTCTTTCAAAACAATTCGAAAGTCTTTACCATTAAATGTCCCACCATAAATCGATTCACTACCAGTGCCATTACCTAAAATTTCAAGATCAGATAGATACAAAAAAAAATCTTATTTTGATTTTCTATCATTCATCCTTCGTGTGATTAAAAGAGATAAAAATCAGTACTCACTTTCTTCTTTCTTTTACCTTTTCATTTTAAAACGTCAATTGATTATTCTATAAACTAAAAAGAAAATTACCTTTAGTCAAATCTCCCGATTGAATCATAACATCTTTAACAATTCGATGAAAATGACATTTTTTATAATATAATTTTTTATTTAATGTTGAAACACGATCTCTTTCTCCTAGAATTTGAATTCTAACAAAATTTCTAAAATAAAAACAAAATCTGATTTTACCTGTACATAAACAGCGAAAATTTTCGCATGTACGTGGACATATATCATTAAAAAGTTCAAATACAATTCGACCAGCTAAAGAAAACAAAAAATTAAAAAAAAACTAAGATAAAGATTAAACAAGACCATTATTTCCATCAATTTTAATATCAAAAAAACAATGTAATCTAGAAGTCATTATCTAAAACAGAAATATATTATAATAAAAATATTAAATTTAGATATGATAAAGAACATTATTTTCTAGTTAAACAAGTAAAATAAAAGAAAAAAAGACACAAAATTTTCTTTGCCATCTGTTGGTAGAAGAAATAAACTAATAATAAGAATATTTTATTTAAAAATTTTTTCATTGATTGTAGTGACATTCAAAGAAAATTCGGCAATCTTTTATTTCTTTTATTTAATACATCACCAAAAAATTAATCGTCGACTTTTATTGGATCTTCGATTTCCTGGTGGTAAAAGAAAATTTTCCACTAATTCTAAATTCGTTTTTTTATTTCTATTAAGATGATATTTCTTGAACATTCATTCAAATAGATATTCAAGTTACCTGTATGTAATACCTATAAGATTATATAATCATGTTATGTTGCGTATTATCGGATCGGATATAAGCAATCATGAAGATAATAATGAAAACAATCATCGAGAATATAAAGTTCATGTGGAAGAAAATAAACCAAAACGCTCAAATGATGTTGAACCAACATTACATCCAAATAAGATATTAACGGCTTTGATTGCGAATGATAATGGACAATTAATATCGTTTCAATTATGAAAATTCTTTTGTTTTTCTATATAGATATAACAGTTGATGTTATACATATGTGTACATTTATATGTAATCGACATTTATTTTTTATTTTTTATTTTCTTGTTCTCTTTTTCTTAAATTAGTTCGTTTTCTATATTAATAATAAAATTCCAATTGTTAATATATTGCGCTAATTAGGAATTTATTTTATCACTTTGTTGAAATAGCACTAAAATTATCAGTAAAAAATTCTCGTATTTTTTCATACGATAAAAATGTTAATACCACTACTATCCATTTCAAAATAGAAGATGAGTGATTACGAATCGAATAACTCGAGAACACAAACAGCAGGCGATCTGCGATTTTCACCATTAGACAGAGGAGACTAGGAGACATAAATCTATGAAAAAATTTGATTGGCCAGTAATTGATCAATCGAATGAGCGGTCGTTTGACATTTTTAGGAGAGCTTTCAGAATGCTTTTTTCATTTCTTTTTCAACTTCCATTAAACCATTCGATAGAAAAAATTGTTCTGTTTCGATCTACACAAGGTCGAGCTCGATGGCATGCTTCGTTCAGGAGCTATGCGCATTTTCCGGAGACTCCCGAAATCGGGCAGGTGACTTTCAATCACCCATAAAAGGGTCACATTATATGTAATCGATCATGCCGAGTCTAGTGGTGATGTTTGCTTTTTGTTCCAAAGTAATCTCAGAGCACTATATCAAGATTTTTGAAAATCTAGCTTTTGCTGCTATGTGGAGTAGAGAACAGATATATCGAAAATCTTGATATAGTGGTTTCAGACCGCTTTGAAACCAAAAACAAACATCACCACTAGACTCAGCCTGGTCGATAACCTATAATGTGACCCTTTTATCCAGAGATGCAGAATCTACCCGTGTGCGCCAGCGCCCGCTTGGGAAAATTTTTGAAAAATTGTTAAGGGGGAAATTTTTGGAAATTTGTTAATTGCAAGGTTGTTTCAAAAAGTAACTTTTTCTATGTGAAAAAAATACCAAGTGTCATTGCTCTATCCACAAGTTTCTTGCCTTTGTGCTATCAACTATCTCTCTTGTTGGTTTATTTACTTTTTATTTTTTTTAGTTGGGGAAATTTTTCGTTTTTACGGCAGATTCTGCATCTCTGCTTTTATGGGTGATTGAACGTCACCTGACCGATTTCGGGAGTCTCCGGAAAATGCGCATAGCTCCTGAACGAAGCATGCCATCGAGCTCGACCTTGTGTAGATCGAAACAGAACAATTTTTTCTATTGAATGGTTTAATTGAAGTTGAAAAAGAAACGATAAAAGCATTCTGAAAGCTCTCCTAAAAATGTCAAACGACCGCTCATTCGATTGGTCAATTACTGGCCAATCAAATTTTTTCATAGATTTACGTCCCCTAGTCTCCTCTGTCTAATGATGAAAATCACAGGTCGCCTGCTGTTTGTGTTCTCGAGTTATTCGATTCGTAATCATTCATCTTCTATTTTGAAATGGATAGTAGTTCTATGTTATTGTTTAAAGAGTACTCGCATCATTCAATTGATTAGATACCTATAAACAATCAAAAAAATTAAATTCACTCCACTAGAAACAGATAAACACATGTATTTTTTTTAAAAGTTTTGGTATCAAAATGCTCGATTAGATATTTTTAAGAATTTTCTTTACACCATCATTTGCTGACGATGTTCTTATGACGAAGTACTAGTAAAACGATCGAAGTTTGTTATTTTTTATTAGTGATATGATGGTTTCAAAGCTTTGAATATTTATAATTATTTATATTGTGGAATAATAAAAAATATATGTTGGTGAACGTTATTCAGGAAAGTCTTCCATTCTAATATCAATACATCTGTTTTCATATCGGATTGAATGTCACTGTTAAAAGAATAATGATAGCCACAGGAAAAGTAGAGTAAGATTTTCTATTCAACACTTTTCAATTTTATTCTGTTCACTAATCAAGTGCATATATGAATAGACATGGTTTTCTACGTTACTATTGATAGAACGAAAGCAGAAGATATAATGGACAACTAAATGTACTCTATGGACTTCGATAATAAATGACACAATGTCTAACCTTTGCTAAACAGTTATTTTATTTTATCGCCTTTATTTCTTATTGAAATTATGTCATTCTTTTTACCTAGAAGGTAAAAACAACAATCAGAACAAGTTCACAGTTAATAATTAGGAGAAAAATGAAATATAATCAATGTAGAATCATTTCTTGTATCATATTCGAACAAACGATGTAAGTGAGTAGAACAGAAATGAGAAAAGACCGATTGAATCCATAAAAATAAATGGAAATAACGACTCGAAGGTGACGTTTACCAATATTTCTCTCTAAAACATCACAGGACGGTTTTTTTCGTTTTTCTGGAGATTTTCATTCAGCCATCCTGTTTTGCAGGACGCAGGGCATGACATCGAAAAATTCGTCCTGCCAGGACGATCTTTTCATTGCTTTTTTTTGACAAGGATATTAAACTTGTCTGCATACGAAGTACGATGCTAAGTATCATAAATCTTCTATTGATACAAAATCTATTTACAATAGTCATATTAAGAAACTTTATCGCATGTTTTCCAGTAGAAATTAAATAAAAAATTAAAAAAATATTTGACATGCATAGGGTGAGCAAAACAATAATAAAAATAAATATAAAGATATAGAATTCAAAGTGTTATCAATATAAACAGACAAACAATGAAAATCGATAAGTTTTCTTCTTTATTGAATTTCTCGTAAGAACGAATAAATAATGTTGTCAATTTGATTCGCTAATAAACGTGCTCGTCTTTGAGTAAATGTCAATCCAATTGAGCTAAATAATCTTTCCATCGAAGCACTACTCGTTAGTATGACATTTACTCTTTTGGCTACTGTTCATAATAACAGAAAATCATGACGAGTTTCACCACTAGACAAAAGCTTTATTGGATCATGATCAATTAAATGACTTGGGTGTCCTGTAGGACTCAAATATTATGCTTCAGACCCTGTATCTTAAAAAAAAAAGAGATTACCCTGTTCTTGTATGTTCGCGACAAACTCGTTATCTACAGAGCACGCGTCCTGAGACATTCTCTGCACTGTAACACTATTCACTTTCATAGTATGAATATGATAAATGCAAACTGTTGAAAATCTTAAAATAAGCGTGATTGATATTTTCGTTTCCACATAATACAACAAAAACCTAAATTCGTTCAACTTTAGTTTAGAATTGTTGCATTTTACGTTTCTCATGTTCTTTCTGTTCGTTCTTCGAAATTAAAAAAAAACGTAACAAGAGCAATCCATGCAAAAATTACAAAATGACATAACGTATTTTCTAGCAAAAAAAAATTGCAACAGAATTCCTTATGTGTTATACACAAACGGATCAAATATTGTCAACATTACTTCGTACTATACGCAATAGCGAGATCTTTACTTTATTCTTTATAACACAAAAAAAATTCACCATTAAATAAAAAATTATATTGAAAAATTAATGAATTGAATTATTTGTATTATAAAATATCTTTGTTAATAACAATTTCAACAAAAAAAAACTTATAGATGACGCTTTTTCTGCAACAATATTTCATTATATTCAAACCAATTACATGAATAATTTATGATAGTCAATTCTACCGTAAAGTACTTTGATAATGATCGATCAACTGTATTTCATTTGAAAATATGAAGGTTTGAGAAAGAATTTCGATTGAATAATTCAATTAGCCTATTGTGTAAATAGTTGTATTCTTTCTTTCTGTTCCAATGACTCATTCCAATGTGTGTACTATCAAATGCTGCGATGGATAAGTCAATCACGCCATACATCTTGTTGAAAAATTGTTTTGTTCATCCTTCGAAAATGCCTAAATACCAAAAATGATTCTAACAAAATACTCTTGCCTTTTTTTTTCGCTATAGATCTTGACTCATTACGGGTAAGAGTAGTAAAATTTGGCGAGGATAACAATCAACTTGTAAGTCTTTATATATTCTCAATTAGAAAGTCGTATTTAGAAGATTTCATTGATAAAATTAACTGTGTTTTTTTGTTTAGAGAAAAATCCTATATTCGCTGAGCAAGAGGCTAGATGAAAATATTAAAAAATTGTTACGAATTGTCTGTTATTGACATTAAAAAAAAATCATTAGTTTCAGTGACAAGAATTTTCAAGGATGTGCCAAAGAGAAAAGAAATGATTGGAGATTTGAAGAGAAATTTTCTGAGGACACAAAAGACATATAAACAATTTTTTCAAAGTGGGATGATGGGATACTTTTTTTTTCAATAAAAAAGACGATTTTCATTGGGAGGGCACACAACTTTCTTTAAAGTGGAGCCGTGCGCACCCCCTGCAGTACTCTCGATCATCACATCTTTGATAATTTATAATATATACATGGTGTCTATTGAAAAGTAAAACAAATATTTAGACAACTTAAAATATGAGGTTAGCTTCGATCTGAATACTCTTAATCATAACGTTATTTGTCATCACACCTATACGAGAGAAGGTCAAATCAAAAGACAATAAATTTACCTGTAGTTTTACAAAACAAGTGCATGTTATTATGAAATTTTTGTCTTACTCCAAGCAAATATCTTATCAATTCTATGATACTGATATATAAAGTGCCAGTAATTGAAATTTAAAAAAAAGTTTTTTTGCTATACTTTGATAGAGCCCGTCAAATTACCCATAAAAGTATTGTTTCTGACATATTCGAACGAACGATGTTTTTATAGTGGAACTTGGATTTAAAAAAAACTATTAAAATTGAAATATACCAAAGGCATCAAACCTCGATAGTCTTAATATTTATCCGAATATTCTTTATTTCACTCGTCATATAATTAGAAAAAAAAATTGATGCATGCTTTTTAAAAAATTTCATTCTATTATAAATAAAATCAATTTTTTCGATATGATAGCGAAACAAGCCATATAAAAACAGGTTTATATTCAGAGATTTTCACGATTAGAACTTCAGTTCAAAGAGAAACAAATATCATATTCAGAATCAGTACAAAAATCTGCATTCAATTAATATACCAAATATTCAAAACTAATTTCAGTCCTTATACCCTCTCACTGTTATTGTCTAATAATGTGATCTGTGGTTCCCCGAAGGTCGAAAATTGGTTTTGAGTATTAAGTATACTATTCGATGCAGATTTTTGTGCTGATTCTGTATACGATATTCAGTTTTTTTTCGAACTGAAATTCTGATCGTGAAAATCTCTGAATAGAAACCTGTTTTTATATGGCTTTTTTGCTATCATATCGGAAAAATCAGTTTTTTTTATAATTAAACAAAACTTTTCAAAAGGCGTACATCAATTTTTTTGCTGATTATATGATGAGTGAAATAAAACCTATTCGGGTAAATATTGAGGCTACCAAGGCTTACTGCCTTTGGCATATTTTATATTTGAATAGGCTCTTATGATATTTTTAAACCTAAGTTTCACTACAAAAACAGAATCTGAATATGTCAAAAATAATATGTTTATTATCTTAAATATTGCAAAAATGAAATTCATTTAATTGATACTCTTCTTTTTTTAAAGTTTTTTACAAAATACTTAAAATCTGTCAATGTATATATTGATTAATAGTCTCTAATACAATATAATGAGATCATTTAACAAAACAAAATTCATGAATTTTTATTGTAGGTAAATGATTTTTCATGGAGGGCACACTTTTAAAATGGACTAATTATTACAATGGTAAATAAATTAAACGAATAGAACACTTTTTAATTTTTTAATAAAGGATGGCAACCACGTTATTTTGCTTTAAATGAAACGGGCATTTTTTCTTATTACAAATCAAGTGAATTAATTCATGAAGGTTGTAAAGGATCATGTTTAGTTGTTGCATGTGAAGTCAAAGGTAAAATAGTTGTTTTATTTGAAGTTTTTTTCTCTTGGAGATAATTATTAACAAAAATATTAACTTTTCAATTTAGTTCATCCACATGATCCACTTCGTTTTGATTTAATAATACCTGGTGAACAATTTTTTTGTTTAAAAGCTAAAACACAATCTGATCGACAACGTTGGCTTGTTGCATTGGGTACATGGAAATCACAGGGAACTAAATCGACTACAAAAACAACAAATACATCGAATAATAATAACAATAATAATAATAATAATAATAATAATAATACATCATCATTAAGTAAGAAATAAAATACATCATTGTTATTTGTATTTTCTTTTTTTTAGTTTCTCATTTAAATACAATCAATGATGAACTTAAATTAAAAGTACAAGAATTACGTCTTTATGAAACTGTTCTTATGCAACGTATTCATGCTGTTAAATCTATTGCAAATGATACACCAACACCTGATGTTAAAGTAAATTCATCTTTTTTTTTGTCGATATTTTATCTATATATATATTTTTTTTTCTAAATAAATTTTCAAAGAAACTTGATGAAACTACAGCAATGTTAAATGTAACTTGTGATGCTTTTATACATGCACTTGATGAATGTGTTAAATTAGCAACCGGTGGTTCAACTCAATCATTAACTTCATTATCTCCAATTTCATCATTAAATTCAAATAGTAGTTCAATACAACGAAAAACATCGAATGAATTTAATTTTAAAAAGTTTGTTATTTAATTGAATATTAATTATAAATAATATTCAAAGAGATTTTTTTTAGAACACTAGATACAACAATAGTTTTACCAAAACAACTTGTTTATCGAACATTTTTTTCTGAACTTCGTTATACGTAAGTTTTAATCAAATCCATATATATTCTTTCTATAATATTTTATTCTAGATTTTCTACTCTAAGTCCTTTATTATTCAACGAAATTCATTCTGAACAATTTCTTTCTACTTGTGAACAATATTTTGAATTAATCGGTATGGATTTTATGTTTTAAGAGAGAAAAAAAAAGTTTGTCTTATATAAAATATTTTAATAGATAAATTGAATGGTACAACATTTAATACATTCCGTTCAGATGCCATTGATAATATTAATGTAAGTTTATTACTTATCAATTTTTGTGAAACAAGATCTACAAGGAGTATTGAAGTATCGAGATAGAAATTTGAACTCACAGACTGTGACAGACGTTGTTGATACACAGCAGTGTTCTGTGGAAACGACTTTTCTTCATTTCAGTCTTTATGTTTGAGAAAAAGTCTCATTACTAGATACCAGCTCTTGTCGACGGAATACTTTCCGCGATATGAGGTGACTTTACATTAAAAATAAAATTATGATTGAAGGTATATTTTAATCAAATAAATCAATTATTATTTATATGTTGAAACTTATTAATGTTAAGTTGACAGAATTATTTCTTTTATCAATGGAACTATTGAAAAGAGGAAAAAAAATACTAGCATACCAACAATACCGAGGAAAAAAAGAGTCAAAATATTTAAGAAGAGAATGTTATATAAATGCGATGTTACGAGATAGTCTGAATAATAATAGTTCATTCAAAGATAATAATGACAAAAAAAAAATAACAGTTGTGATAATTGAATCATAATTTAATGAATGAATTTGTCTAATTTTTGATAACAGATATTTCCTATTTGTCTGTTATTTAACACATTCGACCCGATAAATTCCACCGGTGGAATCCATAGTGACTGATAGAACTTTGCATCTCGTATTTTAATCTTTAGAGATGTTTTATTATGAAAGCAAATTATACCAAAAGATACAGCGTGAAAAGCTCTACAATCTGGAAAGTAAAGCTTATTTGAATTTGTGTACTTTTTGTCTTCAAAAAACCAAAATTCCGTGTATTGATATTTTGTTAGAAAGTAGTGTAGCCCACCGGTGGGCTACATCGGGTTGAATGTGTTAATAGATGATGTAAAAGTCTTTGGAAGAATGTTGAAATTTATGTCTCAACAATGTAACTTCGGATTGATTTTGAGTCTTTTTTTATTTGACAGAGTGAAATTTGTAGAGCATATCCATAAAATAAATAATTATTTATCTATTTAATTTATGCTGTGCAAGAGCATCCTTCCTGCTAACCTTAAAAAATCGTTGTGATACCCTTTAACATTTATCTATCAACTAGTACCACTTCAATGTCTTGGTGCCATGATCAGAATATACCATTAGATAGAGCTAAGCACACTGTATTTTAAGGTATAGATTTTGAAGAATTTTCATTCAAAAACAAATTTCAGAACTCTTAAGAGCTGACTGTTTCATTTTTTGTCCTTCACAATTTTTATCAAGAGGAGAGAATATTCATAAACGAGAATTTTCTCATTGACAATGTAACCAGAAAAAATTTCCAAATAAATTGAAAAGTCAAAATGCAATGACATTTTGACCGTTGCTTCGTATTCAACTTTCATCATAATAAAAAGAAAGTAAAAATTTTAACTATGTTGATCTGTTTCATTCTCTAGACTTTGCTCTTTCAACCAAAAAAGAAAAGTTCAGATCGATCTAATACTCAACTGTTGAGAAATGAGTCTTGCCTTAATTTATATAAAAAGTAAATAAAATGATTTTCGGAAAAATCCATTTTTAATATCATTCTTGTTCTCGAAGTCTTCGCCGGAATTCTTGATTCACGCGAGAACAAATTGTTCCCGCAAGACACTAATTTCCCGATCAACGACTGTATATGAATAAGGTCTCATTATAATAAATGAACTACTTCTTTATTGCATTTGTAAAGGATTAAATAAAAAGGATGATGAAGACGTGTATCCAAAAATAGATCGAATAAAAACAATTTTCTTGTGATTAGCAATAGCAACCATATCGTGGTGCACATTTTAATCCCATAGGAATTGCGTTAACAACTTCTTTTTTTTTATAGAAATTGAGAAACAAAATTAGTACGAATCCGAAGAAATTTCAAACTTTATATTCAATTATTAATGATGAAATATCTACTGAAACAATGAAAGAAAAAAATTCGTCAACAAATGCACTTCTTTGGCTTAGAAGGTAAAACTAACATTTATTTAAGTTTTTTTTATCTGATGTCTGTTGAAAAATATAGTGCTCGTCGATATTTTTACAATAACTCAGGAACGAAACGATCTATAGAGCTCCGATTTTCATCATTCAAGAGAGGGGACTCAAGACCATCAGAGTATATAGAAGTTTGATTGATCAGTCAGATGGATGCTTGGTGCAGGTTTTCCAAACGATATTCTGAAGCTATTTTCCTTTCAATTTCGACTTTTACTAGGGCTAATCGATAGGAAAAATTCTTCTCTTTCGAACTACACAACAGAGATGTCCATCGCGCCGCCGCCGCGCCGCTGCCGCTGCCGCGCCGCGGCCGCGGCCGCGGTTGGCGGCGCGGCAGCGGCAGGTTTCTCAAAAATTCATCGCGGCAGTGACGCGGCAGCGGCAGGTTTCTCAAAAACTCATCGCGGCAGTGACGCGGCAGCGGCAAAGTTTTTAAAAATTCATCGCGGCAGTGGGGCGACAGCGACAGAATTTTTTTCGAGGACATTGGAAAACTGCATGAATTTGATAGAATTTCATTGTTTACAAAGGAAACACTCTGAGACTGAATGAATCTGAGGAACTAGTACCAATATTTCTGGTCCCATATAGTTGCTGTAGTGAAATTCGAAACACTTTTTTGAAAACCATCGCGGCAGCGGCGCGGCAGCGGTGCGGCAGTGGCAAGTTTATTACTCGTCGCGGCGCGGTAGCGCCGCGGCGACATTTTTTTATAGACCATCGCGGCGCGGCAGCGCCGCGGCGACATTTTTTTATAGACCATCGCGGCGCGGCAGCGCCGCGACGACTTTTTTTATAAACCGTCGCGGCGCGGCAGCGGCAGATTTTCAGCCGCGATGGACATCTCTGCTACACAAGACCGACAGTCCTAACTAATTCCATTCAAGAGTAATAAGACTTTCTCTGAGATCCCTGATTTCAGCTAGTTGACATGTGATCGCTTGGAAAATGAGTTAGGTAGAAGTAATTCATCATAATGAGTCGATTGGTGATGTGTGTTTTTAGGTTGGAAATGATGTGACACTGTTATCTCAATATTTTCGAAATGTCGACAGCTGCGTTATGTGGAGGCTAATTGTAGGAATTCAAAAATATTGAAATAATAGTATCAAGTCATTTCGAATCTAAAAACAAATATCACTATTCTACTTATTATAATGAATTACCGCTGCCTAGCTGCTTTTACGAGTGATTACGGGTCAATTGGCCAAAATCGGGAGTCTTAGAAAAAGTCTTATTACTCTTAAATCGAACTAGTTAGGAATGTCAACTTTGGATAGATCGAAAAAGAAGAATTTTTCCTATCGATTAGATCTAATGAAAGTCTAAGTTGAAAGGCAAATGAACTCAGAATATCGTTTTTAAAAATCTCTACCAAGAACTCAACTAATTTGTCAATTGCTGGCCAATCAAACCTCGATATACCTTGATGGCCCTGAATCTTCTCTCTTGAATGGTGAAAACCACAAGTCTCTAGCTCTTTCCGTTCTTGAATTATTGCAAAAATATCCATGGCTATTATATTTTTGGACAGACATTAGTTAAGATTAAAAGTTTCATCGAAAATACATTAAGAAAAAGAAAAGAACTTTCTGAAGACAGAAGATAAAAAATTTTTCCAATTGAAAATGAATGAAGATTTGTTTTTTTTTTCTTTTTATAGAAGTATTCATTTTCTTGCATGTTTTCTACATGAATTTGGTCAAGGTGATAAAAGTGTTGAAGATGCATTAAATAAAGCATATGGACAAACATTAAAATCTTTCCATGGTTGGACTACACGTGAAGTTTTTTCTGTAAATATTTTTTATTTATTTGAAAATCAAATACAAAAAAAAAATTTCTTTTAGGTTGCTTTTCGATCAGTTCCTTCAAATGAAGATTTTCTTATTTCACTTGCTATTGATCCACATGAAGTTCGAGAAGCTTTATTTGAACGACAAGTTAGTTTTTAGAATTTTTAAATAAATAATATATTTGATTTCTTTTTCTTTTTTGTTTCAAGATTTTGAATGAAATGCTTCAACATAGTTCCAATATGAACGTTGTTGTACGTAAAATAAGTGATTTTTATATTGAACATAATATTGAATTAGATGGTATTGTTGGCTAAGACTATATATTGTCTTTTTTTTTTTATTTATGTTATTTATTAAATAATGAATATTATTATTTTGAGTTATTATAATAATAAATTTTTAAATTAAAAAAAAACGAAAACTTAAACATTTGGAGAAGTTTTTTGCTACCTGATGATAAAAACTTTATCAGTTGAGATTAATTGAAATCAGGGATATCCTTCCTAAATCTTGGAAAATTTTCATTCTTCCCAACAAAACTGAATGATTTTCTTCTTTTTTCTTTTGCTCACCAATTCCTGCAATATGGATCAACTCCTTCCAATCTTGGTGATCTCGGAACATCCCTGATTGAAATTAAAAATTCAATAAGTGGCAAACCGACGCAGATATTTTGATCGGTTCTAATTTGCCGTTTTTTCATGAGAAAAACCAAACAATAAAAATAAGTTATCCTTCTGAAATGACAGTTGATCACTTAACGTAAAGGATTAGTAAATCAAGCTGAAAAGCACAACAAATTTTTTAATTTAGTCAAATGATTGTTGATAATCAGCCTATCAAAGAAAATGTGTACAAATCATAGCTCAAAGCAAGATAAGTGAAGAATGATCAAAGAAAAAGTTTTCAAGTTTTCCTATTGTAAAATATTCATAATTAAACTATCTATAGTAAAACTTCTATATGTGAACATCCCTCCTTAATGAACATCTCGCTATTATGAACACCTCTTTATTATAAACGCCTTTTGCTGATCCCGAAGGTGTTCAGATTGGAGAAGTTTTACTGTATATAGATCATATATATACGGTATAGTTGTTACCAATTTTTTCTATTAAATATGTTGAGCCATTTCATACTTAGTCGTACTGATACGAACGAATAAATGATCGATGTCTTGATCAATTTTATCAAAATTTTCAAATGTAAAAATGAAAATAATTAGTCTTATTTCAAAGTCAGACTTTTTTTAAGTAGCTGATTACAATTCACTTATGCAATTTTCATTAATATAATTGAAATAGAAAGAAAAAAAAACCTTTTTTTCATAGTCAGCCGAGCCAAGATGGGTAAGTCTAACCAAGCCTAACTTTTTGTGGAGTCGTACAATCTGAACTTTATTTTTTTTCTTAAGAAAGATTTATGCATCTTAAAATCAGTTTCATGAGACTACTCATCCACACGTATAGCCAAATGTCAGACTAAGTGGAATGAAATTGATCAGTGAATAAATACTTCTGAGAGATTTTTGATAAGAAATAATTGTCTTTATAAAGTTTAAGGATTGGCGAATCTATTTTATTTTTTCGACTTATCTCTTATTTATTATCTACTAGGATGATAATTGTTTGATCTTATTGAATTCGTAATGATCATGATGAGAAGTTTTAATAAATAATTGAAGCGATTGTTTAATTTCATCTTGTAGAAATCTGATTTTTTTTTAATAAAAGAAATAAACTTAATAATCAGTGCTAGTCCGAGATGGATCGGCGATCGAATTATGAGCTACGTTGGACCATTGAAAAGTAGTAAGATTTTGAGACTTAATTATATATTGTTATTTAAGGTAACTATCTAATAAATAAAAAATACTTATCGTTATATAATATGAATTTATTGACAAGTCACTGTACAGAATAATTTATTTAAAATATTCAAAAACAATTTATTATTGAAAATGACAGAGAAAGACTTGATTGACTTGATTTGGAAATGACTAGATAAAATAATTTGACAGACAACTAGGAAAAAAAAGAAATATTAAAAATAATCTTAAGTAGACCATAACCATTGTTTAAATCTTGTCAATGGACCTTAATTAAAATTATATAAAAATTTTTTTAAACAAATATTCATCTTTACTTTTTTTATTGTTAGGCAAAACTAAGGCATATACAATATCATCTGAAACATAATTTAATGGTGATGATATTGTAATACCATTATCTGTTCGAGTAAATAATGTTGATTGATAAAATGTATCCCAATCATAAATTCCATCATATTTAAGATCATGATATATTATACGTAATAAATCATAACGATCAATTGGTATTTCATATTCAATTTCTTGTATTGAACCATCAACTAATTGTAGTTTTAATGAACGTCGATTTGATTCAATAGATAAATCATTTTGTTCTTTCATTGCTACATTACTTATTCGAATCAAGAAATCAATCGTATAGAAAAGTAAAAGTTACTCTTGTCAAATCAGAATATTTGACATAAATCACTTGGCAACAGAATTTGTTTTATAGCCAATTAAATTTGATTTTACATCCTTTACGAAAATGTTTCATATGAAGATGTGAAATACGAAGATATTTTACATACAAATATTAATCATAAATAATAAAAATTCGAAAGGAATTTAATAAATAAATGATGAATTAATGGCGCCCTCTGGATATAGAATTGTTAAAATATTTTATTTCATCAGTCACTCAGTAGATAACTACATAGAAATAATATATCACATTGTCAAACAAATTAGAACACGTGACTTGGCACGATGATTTTTCTTTCCTTTCGGTTTTTTACTCGTACTAAGATACGTTTTACTATTACATTCAGTCTCGCAGTCATTTTGTTTGTTATTTATATACGATAGAGACGTATTGGACTTCACGACTTGAAAATACTCTATGAAATACGAGGCCAATGTCATTATTGTTTTTCTGTTGTGTATGTTAATTTTCTTGTTTTTTTTTTAGATTTATTATTCAAAACTCAATAATTTGATCTAGACAAGAAAAGATGAATAAATTTTTCTCAATTATTTGTCTTGTTCTTTTTATTTCGACTTCATTAGCTAAAAGTTCAGTAACAGATAAAACGATCGATGCTGCAACTGACTTAAAAGACAAAGTTGTTGAAACTGTATGTAATTTTTTTTCTTCTTTACATTTAATTAAATATTCTTTTTTTAAATAGGTAAAAGAGGCATGTGATACAGCTGCACCTAAAGTAGCCGAAAGTGCTGAATTTATCAAAGACAAAGTTGTTGAAGGAGCTGAATTCATAAAAGACAAAACTGGTGAAGCATATGATACTCTTGTGCCCAAAGTAGCCGAAGGTGCTGAATTTATCAAAGACAAAGTTGTTGAAGGAGCTGGATTTGTAAAAGACAAAACCGGTGAAGCATATGATACTCTTGTGCCCAAAGTAGCCGAAGGTGCTGAATTTATCAAAGACAAAGTTGTTGATGGAGCTGGATT